>CATIWF010208619.1:0-15318 GCA_949630135.1 Balakata baccata
AATAATCTATTTAGATTAAATTTGCTATAAATTGTTGTATAATAAAACATTATGCTGATATTTTCTTAATCCAGTTAATCAATTTATAATTATGTTTTTTTGCCGAATTCATGATATAATATATTGTATTCAAAGTAAACCGAAACTAAAGTTCAAATATTTATTTCTTTTATGTATAGCTTTTGTTTTTCATTTGTTTTTCTAGTCCATTAGTGCTTTTAATGGCTCTTATTATTTTATTTGTAAGGGAAAATTAACTCCTCTAATATGAGATAATGCACTAATATTTTTCTAAAATTTGAAAATAAATAAATTTTACGATTTATTCATATAGTTTGACATAATATATTAATTCTCTCTTTTTAAAGTTTTGACATATTGCACTAATATCATTATAAGTTTAATTTATTGTACTAATATTCTTGAGCAAAAGAGAATATTATTCTTTGTTACTATTATATTTTGTTAAACTACATAAGGTAAATAATATAATTTTTAAAGCTCATGATGTACTAGTATGTTATGTCAAACGATAAAGAGCAAATCATATAATTTTCAAATATTAGAAAGTACCAGTGTATTATATCAAATTATAAGAAGTAAATAATAATTTTTTCTATTTGTAATAATGATATTTGGTTATCAATTATCACTTTCTTGAATAGGGTGAATATAAAAGAAATAGTAATTAGCATCAATAAAGATGGTTGGTTGTCTAAAAGTTATAGTATATCCTCAACAACTATTAATCATTAAAATTATGAGTAATTATTAGTTAAATTATATCTATTATGTTATTTATAAACTAAATAAATCATTTATTGATATACATTTAATTATTTTGTTCTCATTAGTTGAAATAAATACAGTATACATACATGTAATATAATTAGTGGATTAGTCTATGAATGACATGGAAGATATAGTCCACCTAAGAATTTCTCTAAAATTATTTAATTACTATTAATAAGAAATTACTAAAAAGTGCATTCTAGCTAGCCAACTATCTTTATTATTACTTTAAAGATATTGGAGTTGCAAGTAGGTTGGAGTTGAGTTGATTAATTAAGTATATTGGTGGTTCTGTTTTTATTAAACTCGGCTTATTTGTCCTTGCTTATTAAACTCCTGTTGTCTTACTTGTTGAGCATTTAATAAGACTTGATTGTGGTGGAGTTGTTTCTGAGGCTTATTCTTTCTTACTTAATAAAGAGTTTCTCATTATTTGTTCTTTCTTAGTTGCTCACTAATTAAGACAACAGGAGGATTGATTGAGAATATTGGCTGCGATTTAGGCTTTAATCAATACTTAAATGTGTTTATATATTTCAAGATATGGCGGATGGCTGGCAGGTGGAGGCCCGAGCTGGGCGTTCACATGTTTGAGTTTGTATCTATTGCTGCATGCTATTGTTATTTAGGTTCTCAAGGCACTCCTATAGTTTTGTTAATTCTAGTTTCAAATTGGTTTGACATAATTCTCGTGCTTTTTATTGGACTTGAAATTTAAATGGATAATTTGTTAATTTGATTAAGTGGGACAATTGTTTGAAGGAGATATTTTTCCTCCTCTTAATACTTAAGCTCGTGTACTCCATGGTTCTCTATGTAAGCATAAGATAGGCAGTTAGAAGCCAGATCATCATAGTTAGTCTAAAAAAGGGATCACTTTTACCTTTATAATCAATCAAATCTTGAGGTTTATTCACACATTTGTCAGCTCTTCAAGGCATAGTTTTTTGGCAATTCTCTTGGCCTAAGCATCTATTTCTTTTTGGTATAAATTTTTTGTTTCAATGAGGCTGCGGTGGTGTTTAATTTTCAAATGCGTTCTACTGGGCTAAGTACTTTAAAATTATTGAATCGTTAGCTTTTAATTTTACCTATTAATTTTTAACGGATGAAATTAAAAATTTATGATCTAATAGTTCTAAGTTTTATGTATAAATTACATCAGGTACACCACATAAATCCTCATTTTTATTAATATCATAAGTGATGCCATCGTCAGTTTTGTTATACGGTCGACACCTATAAAAACTTTTAGCGACAGGAAAACTCGACGTGAATATGGTATTTTGGCGTGACTCGTCGCTGTGGCTTAGTAAGTTAAGTAACGAGCAACCTTCAGCATCGGTCAAATCCCTATCAAATCAATAAATAATAGATATTTGCCGCCAATATCATTTCTAGCGAGACGAAAAACTGTTGCAGGAAAATCGCCAATGAAATGCGTATTGGTGACAAAGTCTGTCGTCGTCATATATATTTCTAAAAATGCATGTATAAAACTAAGAAATATGATGCAATTTTTACTGATTTAAAGATTACCAATGAAATAATTAACTTAAAGTACAAAATTTATTAAATACTTGATGAATTGTAATTTTCTCTAATTTAACGATTTATTTTATACACGTTATCTAATAATTTACTACTTTTGTTGCTAATGCTGTATTTATAATTATGAAATTGGTATTATTCAATTAATAATGTAAATCCAATTAAAAGTGTTACTTAAAATTAAAAAATATTATTTCTTTTATATATCAATTTGTTATTAGTATAGTCCATCTATAGATACATGAATTCTACCTAGTCAGTCATTTTTTTATCTTTTGATATGGAGATTGGGGAAATTTTTAGATAAATCGAGTCTATCACGTCCATGTCAATTACACAGTAATATGCATTTAATTGTTTTATTTTTATTAATATGAATATAAAAATAAAATAATTAAATTTATATTATTGTGTAATTGGCTTCATCTAATAGATCCGATTGACCTAAAAAGTTCTCTCGATTGTATATTTAATTAAACTAGAGAGATAGAAGAAATTCTTCTACACTTTTTGTTTTCTTGTCGTCAAATTATTCTCCATTTTCTCGTATCATGTCCTATATTCCACGTACAAAATCAATAGCTGTTGCCAATTTCCAAGTCCAGCCACCCAAATAGACTTAATTAAGGAGCTGAACCGTGCATCAACTTGCAGGTATGCTTATAAAGATCAAACGTGAAAATTCAAGAAAATAACAGTTTCTACATGTAACTATCAATTAGACATTTCTTGTCCTCGTGATATTGTACAGTATTTAAGTACGCTACTTGAATTGCATTATCAATAAATTCATGAACCAATCTAATGTTAAATTATTGTTTTGCATACACAATAATTTATTATTAGTTTGACCCATAAAAATTCTACCTTGCTTCTGCTCGAAAGTAGCTTCTTACCTGCTTCATCACTGACATCTATTATCATAGAGTATCAATCAAAATCGACCAATTTTCTAAATGTTGAAATTGTCAACTGGACAAGAGTAATATTTGAGAAATTGCTTTTCCTCCAAGTATTATTTTCTCACAATTGTTTACTTATAAATTTGACACTACGTTGGTTACAAGAAGAACAGACAACTGTGTGCTAATTAATTAGATTGACCATTAACCGATCCCAAAATTTATGGATTCCCAACATGTTGAGCTTCATATGGTGTTCTTCCCATTTATGGCTCCTGGCCATATGATTCCAATACTAGACTTAGCCCGGCTGCTTGCAAGCCGTGGAGTGAAGGCAACAATCGTCACCACTCCTCTCAATGCCCCTTTCTTCTCCAAAACACTCCAAAGAGATAGAGAATTGGGTATTCAAATCAGCATTCGGATCATAAACTTCCCCTGTGCAGAAGCAGGTTTGCCTGAAGGATGTGAGAACTCAGCTTCCATTACTTCACAAGAAATGATGATAAAGTTCCTCCTTGCAACTAGCCTATTTCAACAGCCACTAGCTGAGGTATCCTTAGCAAAAATTCTCTTATTTCATTATTTTCATAATGATATGTTACAACATTAACCACCAATATTTAATGTTAAGTTTACTATTTTCGACAGGTATTGCAAGAATGCCAGCCTGATTGTCTCGTGGCAGACATGATGTTTCCATGGGCTACTCAACTTGCAGGCAAGCTTGGGATTCCAAGGCTGTATTTTAATGGAAGTGGCTTCTTCGCCTTCTGTGTCCTTGATTGCCTTAGACGATACGAACCTCAAAAGGAGGTAGAGTCTGATTCCGACCCCTTTATATTGCCCGGGTTACCGGACCAGATAAAGACCACGAAGCTGCAATTGCCGGATCTTTTCAGAAAGAAACATGACGATGAAGGTTTTAACAAGCTGCTTGAACAAATTTGGGACTCTGATCTTCATAGCTATGGAGCCTTGGTTAACAGTTTCCACGAGCTCGAACCAGCTTACTCTGAACATTATCAAAAGATCATGGAAAGGAAGGCATGGCATGTTGGGCCTCTCTCCCTTTTCAATAGAGCAGCATTATCAGCCATTGATGAGGAACATGAATGTCTGAAATGGTTGGACTCAAAACAACCGAATTCGGTTCTTTACATATGTTTTGGGAGCATGTTCAGGTTTTCAGCTCCTCAATTGCTGGAGATTGCCATGGCTCTCGAAGCTTCAGGGCAAAACTTCATCTGGGTAGTGAAGAGAGAAACCGAAGAAGAAGATCAAGAAATGGAAAAATGGCTGCCATTAGGATTCGAGAAGAGAACAGAGGGGAAAGGGTTGATCATAAGAGGATGGGCACCTCAGGCATTGATTATTGAGCATGAAGCCATAGGTGGTTTTATGACTCACTGTGGATGGAATTCGACATTGGAGGCAGTGAGTGGAGGTGTGCCAATGGTGACAAGGCCGCTTTTTGCGGAGCAATATTATAACGAAAAGCTGATAACTGAAGTTCTGAGAATTGGAGTTGGAGTTGGTGCTCAAGAATGGTGTAGATTTGATAATAAGAAAATTTTGATGAAGAAGGAACAAATAGAGACGGCAATAAGTAAGGTTATGGTTGGTGAAGAAGCTCAAGAAAGAAGAAAACGAGCTGTAGCATTAAAAGAGATTGCCAAAAGAGCTACTGAAGAAGGAGGTTCTTCCCACTCCGACATTGTTGCTATGCTTGAAGAGCTAAAGGCCCTTAAGATCAACAAGCAACAGAGCTAATTAGTTTGTTATATTAGAAAATTAGTTTCTATTCCTTAAAAAAAATCTCTAATGAATTCTATATTTATTAAGAAAGATATAAAGTATTATTAGCTTTTTTTTTTTTTTTGAAAAGAGTATTATTAGCTTGTTTGATGAATAAATATATATAATTTCATGATTAGATTCTATTTTAATATAATTTCATATCTTGGAGGTGGAGGTGCAGCTATATATAAACATAGATGGCTGATCATCAATATTCTGCAATGAAGGTACAAATTTTTATGCAAGTAGTATAGGTGAATGACATCTCATTAGAACACTGCCTTTTCTTGGAGAAGAAAACTGTACACTCAGCTTCTGATCTCTGATGTGGAAAGCCATAGATGTAATTATATCTAACATCAAGTCTCTTCAGAGCAATCAGCTCCAATTCCGGAGATTTGGCAGCTTGCAGACCATTTCGAGCACTGCCTCAGAATTTCTTGGCCGAGTTCAAGATATACATATTTTCTAAGCAGGCAAAAGAGTATTAAAGAAGAAGATAAATAGTTAAATACAGAGCTTAATGGAGAGAGGGTAGACTTTTGGCAATTGAAGATGCAGCACAGAAGCAGCATTATAGATTAAGATTGTACGCTCATTTAATGACACATAACTTGTGGGGATCCTTTTAAGGTGGTTAAACGAAAAAGACTTTTAGGAAACAAATTTAAATTTTTAGTTTTTTCGAGTTTTAAAAACTATTTCTAATAAAAACAAATAAATATATATATTTTTTTAAAGTAGATTTAAAAAAATTAATTTATAAAAAATTAGTCAATTAAACTAAAAAAAATTCAAAAATTACTTTTTGGATACTCAACATCAATTTCAAACACACTCTAAGTCGACAATTCTAGTTCTATCTCTTTAAAATATTTCTTTAATCATACAATATATAAAAGTGGAAGTAAGTGGGGACAAACAAAATTATAAAAAAGCCAATTTGATTATATAAGTTAATTGAGTTAATTTTATCATATAATAATTTATTAATAAATAGTATTAATAATGTATTAATCAGAAGTCCAATTTAATTATAATTAAATAACTATGTTCAAGAATTTAAAAGCTTAATTACATTAATTTTGTTATTTAATAATTTAACAGTGAACAGTATTAATAATTTATTAATTAAATGTCCAATTTAATTAGGATTAAGTAATTATATTCAACAATTAAAAAAAGCAATTTTTTAAAAAAGTAAGAATTAATCTATATATAATTTAGACCTTCAAAGTGTGATTAAAATTTTAATCCTCTAACTCTTTTAATATATAAAAGTAGCCTAGCCTATTTTAAATTTGGAAAAAAAAAAACTTGAAGAATAATTTGAATTCGAAATATCTTACTATCAACTTGCTCAACTTGATTTATTTGACATTTTTAATAATAAGTGTGTAATGCACTAAATTAATGGTGTAATTTTAATTGTGATTTAATTACATAATTAAAAAAATTAAAATTAATTTATTAGACTATTATTATTATTTCATAATAACAAGTTCAATTATTAAAATTATGTATATCGTACATGTATGATTAGAAATACGACGACATATAAAATACTTACTACTTTTATTTTATATATGATTTTGAATAATGAACAAATTAGTAACTTGGGAACGAGCAAAATGAATCTAAAGTATTTATTATATTTATTTTATATAAAAACTAAATAGTAAATAATAACACATGTAATATCTAATAATCGCGTGCAAGATACGTTAACAAAAATTTAGAATAACTAAAATTGATAATCCTTGTGACAAAAATAATTTTTTTATGTTTTTTTTTTTTTTTTGGAAATCATATTTATAAAATATATGCTCATTTTTGTCATTAATTTCGTCGTTCAGTTTAAAGGGCTGAAAGCTTATTCATCATAAGTCCAACTTCAAGGAGTCACACCTGCACATGGCCTGAAGGGCTATTACTGTGTTTAGTTTGGGGGAAAAAGTCCAGCCCAATTTAATGCTCGTTTACCCCTGAAATTGCTTGCAAATCTGAATATTTTCTCGAAATCTTGATCCAAACAAGAAAGTGGGCCCAGAAACCGCGGATAGTAAAGCTAGCTATGACACAGACATTGAAGAAATGCCGATAAGTTTCCGCCACAAGAAAATATCGAGAAATCTACAGTTTAAGGGAAAGGAAAAAAGGATTTGCCTCTGCAGTTAAGATAGGCAAATGACTAATTGTATATCCAGGACACTGGGTCATGAAAAGGGTCAACGTAGCTTGAACAGAAGAATTTAATGCCTTCCGTTTTTCTTGCTGACGCTTTGCAATAGAGTAAAATAATTAATATCTTCTTAGGGTGTTGTTCTCAATTTCCGATAGCATTGCACTTAGTTTTCTTCTGCATGTGCCAATTTTTTTAGATTTTGCTATAACTTTGCATTGAAATTGTTAATTTATCGTTCCTTGTTAACAGAACTGTTTGAACACTGATTTCCATGTCTCTATGTCTAAGGTTCTTTTTTGTTGAACTAGTCATTTACAGTTCCTCAACGAGTCACACGCTTTGTCTTTTGGCTTGAGGTACGTAACATTTAAAGTGCGTGGAGAAATTTAGTGCAGTTCTATGTTATATTGCTTGTTTAATCATTGTTTCTCTTTGCTGCATATACCTTTGCATTTACATAATCCCCGTGTTTTTTAGTAGAATATTTCTAACTAAATTTGATTATTTAGTTAGTTGTGCTATAATATTCAAAGAGGTTGACTTCTAATATCTCCTTATTCTGTGTAGTAAAGTGAACGCTGAAACGTTCTGGTTTGAATAGGGGCTGAACATACGTTAGTTGTTGGTAAATTAGGAACTGAGAAATGAACAGCTTTTACAATGGAAAATAAGTAGCATTGAATGAACTCGTTTGATGGTTCTTCCAATTGGCATCTGTCCTGTAGTTTGTTTACAATGTGCTTTAACTGTTCATCTACCTCCTTCGCGGTATTTCCAATCAACCTCGCTTTATTGTAGCATGTAATTATTCTGCTTCTTGATTGGGCTCGAAATTCTAATGGAGAATCTGTTAATTTGTCTAATCTGCTCCCTCAGAACATTATTTTCCCTCTTATAGGGTTGCAACAGAAAAAACTAATTATAGTTTATCCTTCTCTCTCATTCTCCATTCTTTCTATTTGGTTGTAAAGGATAATAAGCTGCCAAGTGTTTGTTGTCCTTTGATTTGCTTTCTTGCTTCAATTGAAGTTTGGCATAAGGCATATCCGCTCTCTTTGCTTGGTACATCTTGCCATTTTACCCCTATTTTATTTGTTCATTTTCCCATTCTAATTCTTTTTTTTTCTTCTTATTCTTTATCTAATTTGTAAAACTGAACATATAGCCCCTAGATGCTGCCATGGTAGCTGACCTGGCACTATTAATGAAGTCAAATATTTTTTCTTGTCATATCAGTATTAGGAAACTCTATATATATTTTTACCAACTTTACAGTGGCAAGATGGACTATAAATCAATTATGAATGGCAAAATTGACAAAAAAAAAAAGACAAAACATGCAAGTACAAGGGCGGAAAATGCCTTATGCCATTGAAGTTTATCAAAGCATTATCTTCCTTGCTTGGTGTAATTACTCCTTTATGCTAATTGTTACCGGCTTGGTCTTTTCATACCAACGACTGCGCGGTACTAGAGAGTACGATCGAACCTCCACAGTACGTGACATAATGTGGGCGTGTTAATTGGTTCCCATTTCTTGAGGTTTATGACTTGCTTGCAGAATTATTTAATTGGTGGATGGTGAGCGGAAAATTGTTTTTACCCAAATATGTGAAAATAATAAAAATTTATTGATATATGTTGCATGAAAAAATATTTCCATACATGTGTCATTTTTGTTCATATAAGACGGATGAGTGTCTAACTAGTACAAAATTGCTAGTTATATTAGCGATGTACTTAACACAAAAAATCTGCTAGTCTGACTAGCGATTATACTGTATTTATAGTAAAATTGCTAGTTATACTAGCGATTTTACTATAAATATAGTATAATATGTAAATCGTAGATTCCACCTAAAATCGCTAATTTGACTAGCGATTATATTGTATTTACAGTAGAATCTACGGCACTCTGACAGACCTATAATTTCTGATTTGATTAGCGATTTTGGAACCACCCACTTACTCCTCCCACTTATAAATACCTACATTTTAGAAGCTCATATACGTAAGCTTGCAGAGAGAGTAATTTTCATTGAAGGCAAAAGAGATTAAGAAAAAAAAAAAGAGAAATAAAGTGTTTGGAAGAAGGATAAAAATATTTTTAAGTGACTTATTTAAAAGAAATTTTGTAAAAGTATTAGTTTGGTAAGTTAAGTTTATATTTTTTTTATAATTTGTCATATGATATATTTTATACGTGGATTATAGTATATTTTGATATTAAATGTTACAAAATGTTTAAATAATTAAATTATATGCTGAAAATTTATTTATATTTATATTATTTTATATGCAGATAATTAGTAAAAATTACAAGTAGAAAAAAATGGTAAAAGAGTTATTTGAGGTATGTAAATTTTTTTTAATAGTTATATTTTATTTTTTAATATGTATGTAGCTATTAAAAATTTTTAGAATAAATAACTGTGTTGAAAAAATTTTCAGAATAAATTATTGTGATGAATAAATTTGTAGAATAAATTTTAGTAACTTCTAACTATAGCATAGTTCATGTAGAATATGGTATTTATAAATGGGAGGGGTGGTGGGTGGCTCCAAAATTGCTAGTTAGACCAGCAATTATAGATTTGTCTAAGTGCCATAGATTCCACTTAAAATCGCTAGTGAGACCAGCGGATTTTGTGTGTCACATACATTGCTAATATAACTAACAATTTTGTACCAGTCAGACATCTATCCGTTTTACATGGACAAAAATAGCACATGTATGGAAATATTTTTCTATGCAATATATATCAGTAAATTTTTTTTATTTTCAACATATTTGGGTAAAAACCCTGAGTGGGAAATGAGTACCGAATTAGTTGACATGTCGGTAATACTTTTAGCGACAGAATCTTGAAAATACGCTATGTGATGAAATCGTAGCCATAACTTTGCCGCCGTAGTTCATATGGGCGAGAAGAAAACCCGTTCCGGAGACAATCGCCGCTAGAATATGCATTATGTGACCAAGTTTTTCGTCGTCACATATATTTTTAAAAATGCATGTGTATAATTTAGAAATATGTTGCATATTTTACTTATTTAAAAACTACTAATGTCATATTAAAATTAAATATAATTAACTTGAAGTATATATGAATACATTACTTGTCAAATTTTAATTTTCTATAATTTTATTATTATTATATATATATATATGTTATTTAATAATTTACTACAGTTGTCGCTAATGTATTATTTATAAATACAAAATTGAAAATATTATTGCTAAATTAAAAATGTAAATCTAATTAAAACTAATATTTCTAACATTACTTTTGAACACAATTATTTAATATAATCCAATCTCAATATTCTATTAACACATTTATCAAAGTCTTTCCTCTAATTCAATCTAAGCCACATGCTATATTTTCGATAAGTTGCTGTCCTCTTGGACTTAGTAAAAATTAAAAAAATTAAAAAAAAATTGAAAGATATGGAAATTATTATATGAGGGTATTTATAGTTATCTTTATATGCTTTGATTATAATTTATATTTTATTAGAAATCATAATGAAAAAACCATATATCATATGTCATTCATGAGGTGGGGACAACTGAAAGAAAAATTAATATATTTAACATTTTTTTTCTCAATTCATGCCCAATAATTGACAAATACACCAAAACAGATATATCCTCCACCGTTTATTTATTTATTAAAGAAAAATTATTAGACAACCGCATATAAAGTTAATACAATTATATAATAATATATATTTAATTATTTTTATATTATATATTTAAATTGATGTATAGATAATACAGTCGATCTAATTTACTTTAGAATTTTTTACGATCCTATGTTAGTTAACAAGGTGCCAACTTGAAGCAAAAATCAGGCAGTATACTGATGTATAAATGTTGACTACACATACATCAAGAAATTTATTGATAATATCCAAACATTTTTTACCATGTGGAAACAGCATTATTTTATAACAAAAGACTACTAATTTGTGAGAAACAACAAAATACTTGATTTCATAAACTTGATTTCTTGTGCTTGAAAGATACTTAAACTTGGAGAGGAAGTGAACAAGAGACTTCACCTACCAATGTCTCTATCACATACAGAAGCATTAATTGGTGAATAGGTCAACTATGTTGTATTAACTTCTAAATTAACAAGTAATAACCAAAATTTTCCATTTTTCTTTGCTTTGGATGCCAAGATTACTTTATAACATAAATTCTTGGATAGAAAGTTTATTATTAGACTGATTTATTAATTGTTGTATTTAATAAATATAAATAAAATAATTACATCTGATAACATAATAAATTCTATTTTATAAATGTAAAATTGATTATTAAGCTATTTTATTTATGACACAACAATAAATTATTTGCTGGAACTTGCCTATAAATGCAAACTGCACAATAAGGAAAGAAGGCAAAAGAAGCAAATTCCCAAAGGTAGCAGATCGACAACCTTTCTTTTAAACCCTCTATTTCCCTTCCAATTTTCTCCATCTTACAATAATGGATTCACAGCCATATCAGCTTCACATAGCATTCTTTCCATTTATGGCACATGGCCACATGATCCCAGTTATGGACATGGCCAGGCTATTTGCTGGGCGTGGAGTGAAGGCAACCATTATTACTACTCCTTTGAATGCACCTGTCTTCTCCAAAACAATTGAAAGAGACAAACAACTGGGTTTCGAAATCGGCATCGAGTTGATCAACTTCCCTTCTGCAGAGGCTGCAGGACTACCAGAAGGTTGCGAGAATGCAAGTTCCGTCAATAAACCAGAAATGTTCCCAAATTTCTCTAAGGCAATTAGTTTGCTTGAAAATCCACTTGAACATGTCCTGGAAGAACTCGGTCCTGATGTTCTTGTTGCAGACATGATGTTTCCATGGGCTACAGATGTTGCAAGAAAACTTGGGATTCCAAGGCTTGTTTTCCATGGAGTAAGTACTTTCTCGCTTTGTCTCTTCGATTCGTTAAAACGCTACGAACCCCATAAGGGCATAGCATCAGATTTTGAACCCTTCAAAATACCTGCCCTACCAGATGAGACAGAAATGACAAGATCACAACTACCAACTTATTTTAAAGAAACAAATGAGCTAACAGAAGCAATGACTCGAATTTTTCAATCCGAATTGACGAGCTATGGAGTCCTACTCAACAGTTTCCATGGGCTGGAATCTGCATACTTGGAACATTACAGGAAGAAAATGGGAAGAAAGGCATGGGATATTGGTCCACTCTCTCTTTGCAATAAGGATAGCCAAGATAAAGCACAAAGAGGAGACGTAGCTTCCATTGATGAACAAGAATGTTTAAAATGGCTAGGATTGAAGAAACCCGGATCGGTTCTTTACATATGTTTTGGCAGCAGGTTCAACTTTTCCGCTCCTGATCAGTTGCTGGAGATAGCTATGGCTCTTGAAGCTTCAGAACAGAACTTCATCTGGGTAGTACAGAAGAAGGAAGAGAAAGAAGACCAAGAACAATGGCTACCAGAAGGATTTGAGAAGAAAATGGGAGGGAAAGGTTTGATAATAAATGGATGGGCACCACAGCTACTAATTCTTGAGCACGAAGCTGTTGGTGGATTCATGACTCACTGTGGATGGAACTCCACACTTGAAGGAGTGGCTGCTGGGGTACCAATGGTGACATGGCCTCTTGGTGCGGAGCAGTTTTGTAATGAGAAACTGATTACAGATGTTTTAAAAATTGGAGCTGGTGTTGGTGCTCAAGAATGGACTAGGCATGAGAAGAAGATCCTGATCAAGAAAGAAGACATAGAGAAGGCAGTGAAGAATGTGATGGTTGGAGAAGAAGCAGAAGAAATGAGAAACCGAGCTAAGGGACTTAAAGAAATGGCCAGGATGGCTGTTGAAGAAGGAGGATCATCTCATTCTGAATTGAATTCATTGTTGGAAGAATTCAAGAGCATTAAAATGAGTAAATACTAGAACTTGATCAACAGAAATTGCTGTGTTGACTTGTGTTCGGAGCATGGATTTTTGTGAATTTCACAAGTTAATCAGGTGAGTTGGACCCGAGCTTATGATGGGTTCCTTTCAACTCTACTTGTAACCGGGACTTGAATAAACCTATTTTGGTTTCCAATTTCAGGAGTCTAACATTTGTCCTTTATTTTATTATTAATTGTACCTTGGGCTTAAATGGTTCAAAAACAGAGGTTTAATTTAAACAAAATTAAAGTTAGAAGGATTAATTTTGACAAAATACAAAAGTGAAAAAACAAAAGTATAATGAAACTCAATAAATAAGATACTTTTATTTAGATTGATACCATGGTCCGGTCCCATCCAAAGAAAGATTCTATTTCTTACAAGGCAGAAAGACAAACAAAGGCAACGCCAACCACACAACTGCATATATGCTACCTCTAACAGTCAATATTCAGGGACAGGTAGGTCCTCTTCCTCAGGTGAAGCCATCCCCCATTCTCCATCTTCATCTCTCACCAGTCCTTTGTTCTTCTCCACCCACCATGATCCAGGCACCAAGCATTCATCTTTCAAGAACTCACATGATTTGTTCACCAATGCCAAGCTTCTCTTCACTCTCAGCTTAAACTCTCCTTCCTCCCCATTCCACCCCGCAACCACATGCAACATCGCCTGCAAATTATGCCAATCGCTTGGATTCTTCGAATCCTTCAAGCTCGGTGACTTCCTCGTATCAATTTCTAACACAACCCCAGTATTCACATACCCCAATAAGTGACCTGGGTAATGAGGAATCACATCAATTTTGTTCTTTATGTGCAAAACTTTAAGATTTGGATACTCGTTCATTCTATGCCTGAAAGCTCTGTTCCCAACTTGTGGGGAACCGAACACAATTGCTGCTACGGGAATGTCTGTAATTCCATTTTCTACTATGTCAAAAGCAGCCAAAATTGATAAACTAGCACCGAGGCTATGCCCTGTGAAGATTATGCTTAGTTTGTCATCTTTGTATTGCTCTCTTAGCTCGTTGATCTTGCTCAAAAGCTGCTTCCTCATGCTTAGTTTCGTGAACGGCGATTTCGGGTCTTCGGAAACGTAGATAGTTAGCCAACCTAACATCACTTTAGGGTGTTTTTCATTCCCATCATCGCTGTCGGAATCGCTGCTACTGTTCTTCCAGCTATATCCATGGATGCTGCTGCTGCCCTTTAACAATGGCTTTGCAGACTGAAGCTTTGCTCCTAAAATATCAACCCACTCATAGTTCCTCGTAGTCCCACGAAGAGCAATGTAGATTTCTCGCCTACCAAGGGCTTGGGTTTGCTCGTCGGAGGTGACAGCGATGTAGCCGATCCAGTTGGACTCGCGATCCCAAGACTCCCGCGACTGAGAGTGGAGGAGGAAAGCCTCGGGGAGGCTGACGCGGGCGGTACCGTAGAGAAAGGAGGAGATTTTATAATGTTCGGCTTCTTCGAGCATTACTTTGTTGAAGAAATTGTGCTTACCGTAGCGGCTGCTGCCACAGTATTTGGAGTTCTGATCGTTGTTGAAGGCGTCGTAGGTTGCCTGGCAGAAGTCGCCACATCGGAGAATGAGTTTGAGGAGGTTGAGATCAAGCGGGTCAAGGATGTTTTCCCAGTTGTTGCAACCTAGGAGCTCAGGCCATGTTGCTTCCATGGAGATAGGCAGCAATTAATGGTGGCGATTAACGGAAAGAAGAATTGAGAGGCTTTGTGTTCTGGACTTTTTGTCGCAGAAGATAATAAGGAAATGCTATCTAAGAACTTTGATGATGATGTGATGGGGCCATGGCCATTATGGTTTGAAAGCTAACTGAATGGTTAAAGTTTTACTAAAAATAATTAAAATATGTAACCAAAAAAAAAATTTTGAGTTGACTTTGGTAGGTTTGGTTTACTTTTATAGAGCATTTTAATATGGAAATCACAGCTCATTATGTCATAATAGGATGGATGATACATCCTATTCAATAATAATAATAATAATTTGATACGCCATATTTGAATGCCCATATTCTATTTACTAATTATTGCATCATTTGTCATTGGAATTAAGCAAAGAATCTATTGTTCCAATTTTTACCATAATTCATAAAATACTAGTTT
>CATIWF010208635.1:0-16567 GCA_949630135.1 Balakata baccata
GACTTCGCTTACTCAATCTCTCCAACAATAATCTTAGTGGTGGAATTCCTTCATCATTAGGGAATCTAACAAAGCTTGAATCTTTGGATCTTTCTCAGAATAATCTCTCGGGAGTGATCCCTCAGCAACTAACGCAGTTGAATTTCCTTGCGAGTTTCAATGTGTCAAATAACCATCTCATAGGTCCAATACCACAAGAAAAACAGTTTAACACATTTCAGAACAATTCGTATGAGGGGAATTCAGGACTGTGTGGAGACCCTTTATCACAGAAATGTGGAACTTCACAAGCTTTACCACCATCACATTCTGATGCTAAGGGAGATCAGGAATCTGATTATTGGTTTGATTTTGGTTGGAAACCGGTTTTGATTGGATATGGATTTGGCTTAATAATTGGATTATTGGTTGGGCACGTTGTGACCAAAAGAAAATACAAATGGTTTCTGAAATTTTTCAGAGTGAGACTGAGACAGCCAAAAAGGAGAAGAGCAAAGAGACAGACATATCCCACAAATGGTCCTCCTAATTAAGGCTAGACATTGGCTTTTTTTCTTTTTTCTCTTGAAGTTTCTTAATTTTCTGCCAATTAACTAGATCACACACTAAAATTAATCATGTTTGTGCTTTGCTCTTGAATAATATAATATATTATTTAATGATTATTAAATTGAAATTACAATTGCCAAACCTTTACGTGATGAAAAGTTGCAATTGCTTGAACAAATAACCAACTCTTTCAAAATTGAAAAATGAACCAATGGCAAATTGAGCAAGCCAACAGTAAGCAGGGCGGATGCACTATGGGAGCAATTGGGTCACTTGCCCCCACATGCTCCAAAATATCCCTTTTAATACATCTAAGATTTCTTAATACACCTTTTAATTCCTATAAAAAAATTTTATCTTGCTCCCACTAAAAAAAATTCAAACTTAGTTATATATATTTTATGTGGTAAGTTATTTAAAAAAATATAAAAGATAGATTACTTTTGGTCTTTAATTAATCTATTTTTAATTAATAATAAATAAAAAATTAATTAATTAATCTTCATCACCACCCATATCAACTAACAAGGGCGGATGCAATTGAGAGACAATGGAGGCACTTGCAGACACCTGCTAGTTTGGACTCCAAATCATGAGTGTCACCATATTAGATATATTAAACTAGTTGGAGTCTAAATTGGGATCAAAGAAAATAAAAGAAAATAATAATAAAAATTTAAATTTGGAATCTATTTAGAGAAATCAAAATATTTAAAATAAATTAAATAATGATAATAATAAAATAAATAAAATTTGGCTAGGAATTAAATTTGGAATTAAATATAAGCGATCTAATAAAGCTGATAGAAGAAATATTAAGTGATGAAAATTAATTAAGTATATAATTATAGGGAATTGAGTAGTTTGGTATTATATTATAGTTTACGAATTAAATTGAAAACAATAAAAAGTTCTAGAGTCAGTTAATAAAGATAAGAAAGAATGAAAATTGAAATAATAATTAGTCAAAATTGATTTCAATTAAACAAATTTGTCACTCTTTCATGTATCCATTTTAATGTATTAGTTAATTAAACTAAATAAGAAAAATAGGTTAAATTTTTACCTCATTCCATAATATTCTAAAATATTTTCAAAATATTATAATGTATTAGTGATAGTTAACTAAATATAGAAAAATGTAGAACAAGGATAAGTCGGTTGTAGTAACGGACTTTGATTGCTATATAAATGGCCATTGGCCATTTCTTGGAAGGGTGTGTTGTGTGTGTAGGGTGTGAAAGTGTGTGCGCGTGTGTGCTTGTGTGGGTGCGTGGGTTTTTATAAAAATAATATATTAGTTAATTTAATAATAATAATAATAATAATAATATTATTATTATTATTATTATAGTACTCCGTGAAATTTTAGATTGAAATGAGATTTACATGTTTGAATGGAAATATGACATCTTGATTGATAAACATAATTAAATATGTAGAATAATCATGTGAACGAATAGTTTTATATGTGTAATTTAACGAATGTTTATTATGTGAATTATTATTAATTATTGTTTGATTTGAATTTTAATAAACTCTAATAGAGAAATAGAAACAGTAATAGAGAGAATTATATGAGTTAGAGATTTATGCATGCATTGACAAATTAGAGGTAAATGATCATATGTTAAAATGTATTATATATGAAAGTTGTGAAAAATATGGATATAAGTCCATGACTTATGCCTAGACTATAATAGGGTAGACAGGTTGGCATAACAACTGGGAACTCTGAGCCGCGAACAACATCGTATTACTAATATATTATATGCGCAAATGAGCCAAATTTGATATATAATAGACGCATAGCGTCGAAATATGATTATGTAGGTGTCAAGTTATCCACTGTAAGGCTACATCAGCAATTGAGGTTGCAAGAGCAGTCGTATCCCTTATGTCTTTCTAATTCTGGTCTAAGATATTAACAGACAGAAAGATAAATAAATATTTTTTTTAAATCAAGATGGTAATTAGAATACCGCACGTGGCATCATCTGACTTTATTGTTGTATGGTAGAGTGATGCGATATTACATTTGCCCTCATTGACCAATCAAGATTTAAAAAATACCATATATAATATATTTCTTGCCCTTACTCTAAAATTTGTATTTGCTCTCATATATTTAATATATCAAATATTTTATTCAATTAACTAAATTTGATAATTAATTTACTTATAAATATAATTTTAGTAAAATAAAAGAAAATCAAAAATTATGTGTATATCTAATAAAAAAAAGAAAAAGAGACTTAAAGTATCAAACAAGTTATGATACTACAATCAATCATTTAATGCAAGTATAAAACTTTTTCTTTTTCCCTAGTAAAGAAAAAAAAACTAATTTTCTTTTCAAAGACGAAAAGGCATTCATTTGTCAAGTCTTTTTCAAAAACAAAATTACAATATTCTCTTTCAAATTTCAATCCAAATATTCAATCACTTCAAAGTCCCAGAGAAAAACGAGATAAAGAAGTTAGTAAATACATATTATTTTAGTTTATTACACATTTTATTTTTATCCTTTTTTTTAATTTCATTGTATTTTTTTTTATTTCTTCAAGTAGTGGTATTGATTAACAAATACACTAATTTAAAAATGATTTCTAATCCTAAATCTACAAAAAGAAAATAGTTGTTGGTTCAAAATAATTTTATTTTTTAATACACAAATTTAGAATTTATTTTTATTGTTTTCTACATGATTCAACTTTAGGCTATAAGTGTAAATTCCAATGAAAATGTTTATATGCTAAATGATTTGAGAAGTTTATCATTATTTTATAGTCTTGAAATTGAAATTAATGACAAGAAATGATTAAAAAATAATAATAAAAATTTCTATCAAATATTAATTGGGAAGCTTTCAATTTTTCTTTATTGACTAATTATTCAATCTAAACATAAAATCACAAAATTGAAACTTTGCTTATATGAATAATAATTATTAATAAATGCATATTTTATAATTGTATTTATTAGTTTTTCTCTATTTAAAATTGTATTTGACAATAATGGCTTATTAGATCTTTTATCAATTTGATTAAGGTATGGACAAATTTTTTATCAAACAAAAATATTAGTAGAAGAACCTCTTATAAATAAATATGCTACTATCAAATTTAATAGATCCAACTCTTCAAAAAAATCTCATTTAAAAATCAATTTAGATGTTTTTCGAGATCTTGGATTACAAAAAAAAAAGTCATATTATCATTCTAGTGATTGTGATTTTTCTTCTAAATTTATTAGAAATATATATTTTATTATTAAAAATTATTATACAAATAAAAATTTGCCCCCATTGAAATTAGTTCCTGGATTCACCCCTAACGGTAAGCAACTTCCATGCAATGTAAACCTATAATTTCACATAAAAATTGCTATCCTTTCAATTTTTCTTAATACTCTAACAACATAAAACAATTATCTTCATCTACATTCCAACTCTCCTACAACAAAACTTCAAATAAAATTCTACACTCCAAAAGTTGTTCTTCCATCTATTGGATTGAGTTCTTATTGTGGTAGACGAAATCAAATGTGTTATTTTGATTTCTTATTTTAGCAATTGTATTATGGGAGTAGAATTTTCGGGAAGCCACTTGTACTGTAATGCTCACAAATAGGGCTTAGTTGTAATATATGAATAAATGACATATGTACTTTAAAATGTGAATTGTGTGCATAGTTAGTATTGTGAGCTTGGTTGTGAATCTAAAAAGTGATTATTTGAGTTATATGAACTTGAGTCTAAATGTGTAAAATGCCCATGAATGATTTCTATATATGTTTAGGAAGTATTTAGAAGTGAAATTTCAACAAAATTCAATCATAACAACAAGGTATGCCTTTTCACAACCATGCTAAAAGCTATCATGACCATAAAAGGGTCTTGTTCATGACTGTGAAGGATTTATTCATGGCCATGAAGGTCATATTTTAAGCTTTTTTTTGGTAGAATAGTTCACAGCCAAGGCAAAAATTGTCATGATCATAAATCTGGTCATAAAAGGGACTACTATAAATAGTCCAAGATCCGTTTATTTCACTTAAACTCGATCTAAAAAGCCCTAAAACCCTAGAAATGCCCCAAATCTTCTGAGAACTCACTCTCCCCATTATTTTGATGAGTTTTAAGCTCCTAAAACAGAAGATTTACTACTCATAAACAAGATTTGTACATGAATTTGAGATATTCACCAAGGAAGAAGATGAAGTTGGAGAGAGAAAGTATAGAGCTTGAGGAAACTCAGCTTTTTCACTAAATCAACCTTATATTCCTCCTTCTTTAGGTAAGATTTTATATTTTTCCTCTTCTTTTAACAAGTTTGTGGTTGATTGGTGTGATCTACCCGAAATGGGTAGAAACCCATTTGTAGATAGGTAGGTTTGGTATGGAACCTTGAGGATTAATTGGGGAAAACACTTCTTAAGACTAGATTGAGTTGATTTACATGTTATTAGATGGATTTAAGTAAGAAAGAACATCGCTTAATGGTTTTTGAGTTAGCATTTGCAATATATGGCTCTATATAGTTATAAATATTGACATATAACTGGAGTTAATAGGAAATAGTTGTGATTATGTAATGCATGCCAATGGGAGCTTAGAAACTATTGTGGCACATGACGAGTAGCTTGGTAATTAAAAATAAGAATAGAAAATATGTGTATATATGAATAAGTTTTGAGAATATATGAGAGGATTATTATAGGTATATGAAGGTATATATGAGGTATATGTAATGTATATTGGTCAATTTTGACTTTGGTTTGAAGAAAGGGATGAAAGAAATGCAGAAAGTATGAACAATCAGCCTTCACGCCCGTGAACGAAATGATTCATGGCCATGAAAATCATGGTCAAAGATAAGCATTGATTGTTTTTACTGTAGATATTCATGGCCATGAAGGTTTTGTTCATGACCATGAAAGACGTGTCTATGACCGTAAAAAATGTTGTATATAAGTTTTTTCCATGATCTTATCTTCATTTTTCAGTATCTTTTCCATCCTCAAACCCAAACTCCTATCACACACCGTCAAGAACCATATTTGAGTGATTATTCGTGTTTTTTGAGTAAATTAAACACCAAACTAAAAGAGAAAACAAGATTAAAGCAACATTTGAAGAAAATATCCATTTTGGAGAAGAATTGGAGGAAAGAGAAAATTGGTGCAAGAGAACCCACGAGTTCCTTACATGATCAAGGGTAGTATATGCCTTCAAAAGGTAATAAAATCCAAGAAAATCATCTATTTACTATGATTATGAAGCTATATGAAGTAGTTGTGGTGTTTGGGTGAAAAGTTATGGAGGATGAGTTTTGAAAGAAGAAAGGTGATTAGGTTTTGTATGTTTGAAGTTATTAAGAGTGAGATATCATGATATTGAATTGAAAATATGCTTAATAACCTTAGTTTGGGAATTATGGAATTTGATTTATGATTTATACATATTTGTCATAGCTTGAGAATTTAGTTATAGCTTGAGTTAATGAGAAATCATTGTGATTATGTTTGGTGATGCCTTTTAAAGGTGGAATTAACCACCAAGAAGGCTAGGCAAGCTTAAAGCTTGGATTTTGAATTGGCTCCATAGAGATAAGCACACATATGCATCTTTAATATGTTGAATGTCATGAAATATGATAATTGACATGTTAATTAAAAATAATCAAAAATCAAGATGGAAATGGAAAGAGGTAATAGATTAATAATGGTATGGGTATAGTATATCGGAATTACAATTAAAAGATAATGAACATTGAATGATATGAATTGAGGTTAATGATAGAAGAAGTAAGCTAAACATGACTAAGATGAATATGATTATAGGAGGATTTCATAAGTAACGACTTATGGAACTTGAATAATATGTATGTGTCAATATTGAAAATTTATAAATAAGTAAATGCACAAGCTCTATGAAGGCACTTAAGGTGCCCAAAGGGAATGGCATAATAGAGGTAAGTTCTCTAATTGACAAGCTGTGAATTGTTATGTTGAGCATGCTTATTTAATAAGTAATGTGATATTATAAAATATGAAAGTATAAAATGGTACGAGTAAATATTAAAGAAGTTAATTAAGAGTGTTTGAATATGTATAAAAGTGATAAAGAGCATAAAAATGGTAAATGATGTTTTGGTGGGTATGTTACATGTTGATCATGCATAAATGTTAAAGTATGATGTAGAAACATGTAAAAACATATTGATATGCATAAATGTGACATGTGAACATGTATTTGTTATATATAACATGATGGAAATAAGAAAGAATGAGATTTAAATAAGAAGATGCTTTAACATAAATGCTCATTTCTCCACCTGTGGACTAGAATTAGGATAGATGGTGCACCATTAAGGAGAAATTACAATACCGAACTGGTTATATGTTTTAGGGACAAGATGACTTAAGCTTGTGGAGTGCCCTTGATTCCAGTTATATACAGATAATATATTGTAATCAGACAAGGTGACTTAAACTCGTGGAGTGCCCTTAGTTCCATTTACATAGATATATCATGATCCGTCAAGGAGGTTTAAGCTCGTGGAGCGCTCTTGACGGGAAATTAAAGTGAATAAGATGGCTTAATCTCATAGAGCGCCCCTATTCCATACCCCATATACGAACAGTCTAGGAATGAGATTTGGGCTAATGACTAGAAAATGTGATCTGAAAATTAATTATATATTAAAAGAATTAAGGCAATGATTATGAAAAATAATTATATATTAAAAGAATTAAGGCAATGAAATGTATGGTGTTATGATTATAAATATTATAAGGAATTGTATGCTACTCCTAGAATTGATATACGCTAAAACCTCTGATAAGTCAATGTGTTAATTAATAAATGGAAATATCAAAGTAAAGGAAAAGAGATGTGATCTACATATCACAATAACATGCATAAAAGAAATGTGTATATAATAATTACATGAGTGGAGAATGCCCCGACAATGATGTAATTATGTGATTCGTATATGATTGAATGACAAATTTATGCTATCATTATTGTAAATGATATGATTACATGTTTTGTTGATTTGCATATGTGTAGCTTAGCGTATTTCATGTACACGCAGATTATGGAGCCAGTATAAATTTAATATAGCCATTGACGGTAGAAATGCCTAAAAGGAGTATCAAGATGAGTTTGTTCTTCTTAAATTTAACCATATTCCATCTATTTGATACCCTTGTAATTGATTGTTGTGATTGGAATTGTTATATTAGGGTTTGTGTGGAAGTTGTGGAAGCTGTGTTGAGAAGTATTATTTTGAATAGAAATGATGGAATTGAGTTTTGGGTGGATGTAAGTGATGAATTTATGGCTTGAAAAATAAAAGAATAAGACCTATAAGGAGGTATATGGAGCTGCCTAATGAAGGGGAAGTGAAGAGGAAAATATTTAGAAGTGTTGGTGGTGGTTATGTGGCTTGTAGATGATGGGTGTTAAGGAGGAATGTTTGGTATGTAAGGGGCTGATTTGTTTGTGTTAAATGGAGAGAATGGCACTAGGCTAAAATGAACACAAATAAGGTAAAAAGAGGAGGAAATAAAAATATGGAGAGTGCTAGAAAGATATTAGAAACATTAGGTATTACTCATGTATAAACATTGGGTATATATTTGGCATTGAATGAAATCTTATTTGTTTTGTTAAGGCCAAACAAGTAGCCATTAAGAGGTGGACAAAGGCAAAGAAAATGCCACATAATAAGAGAACGATTGAGGCTGCTTAGAAATGTGTTTCTTTGATAAAAATCCTGCATGCTTTAATACATATGCTATATTGTGTATAATGTGTGTTGGTGTATATAGATTTCAATATAGTACATTAAATTGTTGTTCTTATAATTTTATGGTATAATGATGTGAAATACTAAGTCTTATGAATGTGTATATGATCTGGAAATTTTGGGCAAAAACATAAATACATAAAGTCATGAAATTAACTAAGTTACAATAAAGCCCATAGGTATCCTGTCACACATGCACTGGAACAGTCTTAATAAAATTGATTATAACCTGGGCTATGGACCTTGGATTATCATGAAACTGATTGGATATGATAATTAATATATAGTGCTAAAAATGTTAAGAAGAACACAAGTTGAAATTTGGCTTTCAACTAGATCATAAATTGGCTATAAAATTTCGAATCAAAGTGAACCAAGAAAATCCTAGGCAAAAATTGATTGAACGCTACTCCGTAATTTGACCATAACTTTTGGTAGAAAATTCAAATCACCTTGATTCTTTTCACAAATTCAAGCTAAAACAATGAATGAACTTTATAAAAGACCATAATGTCTAAAAAAGATCATAAATGAGCCAAAATTGAGGCCTAAACCCAAGACCAGAGTCTGCTATGAGTTATAAACTTGTATTTTGGGTATTTTTACATGATGTGATTAGTATATGTTAATTGTTAGCAATTTTGGTTTATGTGAATATGTGGACACATGATATATGATAAAAAGAAAAAAGAAATTCAAAGCCTAAATACATCTAGCCGTGAACTAGAATAATAGATAATTTGACATGCCAATCAGGGAAAAAAAATAGAACGCGCGTGATAAAGTATTATTGAAGCTGGTAATGACACTATTAAAAAACAGTCAGTAATTATTTAAAAAGCCGATAATGGCAATATTTTAAAAGCCGGAAATGACAATCATGTATTCTTATTAATTAGTTCAGATATAGGTGTTACGGGCTAAACACAAAAATAAAATCAAAGCAAATAAAAATAATAATAGAGGAAATAAAGTTAAATGTAAATTAAAGGATAATATGAATATTGTATGTACATGAATGTGAAATAATGATTTATATATGTTATGAATATGCGTAAATGTATATAAATTAATATATGGAACTTTAATTATGATTTATGTGATATATAATTATGGCATGAATGAATGCATGTGTATTTAAGATTTTTATCTTATGAAGTACTACTAAGCTAGTAGTTTAGCGCGAGTGTTTTTTTCTTGCATAGATACTGACGTTTTGAAAAAGATAAATTAGTTGTCAAAAAAAGAAGGGAATCTCATCAAAAAGTAACTAGAAGCCTCAATTTATTTTGGTATATTTTATTAAAGATTTGTAAGATATTATCAAAAACTTAGTTCATTTAGTTTAAATATTTGGGGTATGTAATACTGAAGTAGTGAATTTAATATGGTTGTAAATCGCACTTAAAAAGCTATATATAAATTATGGAGTTTTGGAAAATGCAAAAATTTATGTTGAATTTATGTATGTTCAAATAAATATTTTAGTAAAAAAAAAAAATTTATACCAGTGTTTACTATTAAAGTGTAGGAATTAAGACAGTTATATATGTAATACTCACTTATCTTACTATTATAGAGTGGGGTAAAGGGGAGTTATTTGAGAATTTAGTAATAATATGAACAACATGTTGTAAAATGATTATAAATGTTATGAGAATTGTATGTTGTTCTTTTATGATATATGTATCTTGGTTTCACATATGCCTCACCACGTGCATTGAGAAGTGAGATATGAAAGAACTGTTGAGCGGTTAATTTTGTGACAATTATCCCAAGGTATAAACAAGTATGATATTGAAATATTGGGATAATAGAACAAAGAAAAAAAGATATGCGTTCCATGAATCAGATGAGCATATATTATAAGAGTTATAGAATAAATATGTAACATTGCATGAGTATGGAATGCTTTAATATTGCTATGATTATGTATTTTGAATATGATTATATCATCAAATTTCTCTATGTTACAAATTATATGATTACATATTAAGTATGTTAAGTATATCTATATTACTAAGCTATGAAAAACTTAGTGTGTTTATTTACGCACGCATGTCATAAAGTCAGTATAATGTCGAGGTAGCAGTTGACAGCGGAGTGAAGACAATGTAGGTCTAGGTTTAGACTGGACATATTCATATTATGCATTTATTTATTGCATTCATTTATGGAGATGTAATTAATTATAGTCATTGTTCTTTAATTATGTAAGAATAATGTAAGAAAACAAAAAAGCTTCAACTAAGCATAGTAAGGATGCATGTGATGAAAGCCTTATAGGCTTATGATATTAAGTGATATATGATTAAACAGATGAACATGAACTAATGATCGCTGGTATAAAATATACTAGATAGGTTGGATAAGTAATTCCAACTAAGTATACATACGCGTAATATAGTAATATATTACATAAAAAAAAAATTTAGAATTTAATCAGGTTCACAATTATCCTTTTTGTAATACTTTTTATATATTATGGGACATACTAATAATGTATGGATAGATATTACATGTAGATACTGGAGAAATTACTATTCTTAAAATAGTTTCCTCAAAACATCTTGTCTAAAATTTAAGCTCTTACTTTTATCATCTGTGCTCTTATTTGATTAGTTATTTTTATATTTTTCAATAATTATAAATAAAAATTTTAAAAATTTATATTATATAATTTAAAAATGTAATTAATTAATTTAATATAATTTTTTTTATATAATAGAAGAGGACGAGGTAAATTATGAAATATGAATATTGATTAGTGATAATAAATATTAAATAAAAAATAAAGTCATAATTTCTAAAAAGGATAGTTTTATATTTTTACAAGAAAAAACTGCAGCTATTTCAATAAACCTCCAACATGGACTTTTTTTTAAACAGCTAACAATGGCTATTTAAAACATTTTACCAAGTACCTCTATAGCAGCTATTGGTAATTAAATTGCTACCAGTTAGCTCAAAATTACGAACCAAATACCCTCTCAATATAAGATTTTATTTTCTATAGACAAAAAGTTAATTATCTATTAGACTTTTATACTCGTTAAAGAAGAAGTGTTTAGTTTTAATTCTTTCAATCAAAACAAGGTATATTTTATATAAAAAAAAATTGCAAACTTTAATGTGGTAAGTTTAGAGTAAAATGAAATAATGGTACCAAAATTTTGACATATGTATTAAATTATTACTAGAAAAATTTTTTTTTATCAAATTGGTACCAAAATTTTAGAATTTGTTTAACATCACAATACTAAACTATCGTGGACACCAAATTTGTTGAAATAGAAGTCAGATTTGCTAACGTGGATGCTGTAAATATTTTGGATATCATGATCTAAAATTTAATTTCAAAATTTTAATACCAATTGTTAAGTATTTTCAAAATGTAGATTCTGTGTCACAAGCAAATGATGGTTGTCACAAGCTCGTGACAAATTCCAAAGAGTAGGTCTCTATTACGTTCGTGATAAGTGTCACAAGCAAGTGATAACTTGCAAAGCTAAAGCGTCACTAGGTTGTTAGGAGCATCATGAAGTCGTGACACATATGGTTGACTTAGCTTCTATTACATACGTGATGAGTGTCACGAGGTCATGATGCATATGGTTGGATTCGCTTATATCACGGTAGTAATGGGCATCACAAGGTTGTGACGCCTGCCTGCTTGCACTGGCTTAGCTATTGTCACGAAGTTGTGACAGTTGCAACTCTAGCTTGCGATTAAATTTCTTTTTCAACTATATTTCTATTGGATAAGATCTAATCTAGATATATAGATATTACCTAATCAACTATTCTAAACATATTAGAAGTCCTTTTAACGTATTTTATCTATAATATATCATATAAGAGGCTTAGATTACTGCATAATCAAAAACTTATTCAATACTTCTTTCATACATTTAGCTATTTAGTTCAGAAATCACCATCAATAAAGCTTTCTGTTGCTTCATTAATTCTAAATATAGAACAAATTCACATTTAGGAAAGTGGTATATTGATACACTTTTTGAAGCCATTGTTATACTATATCTCTAAATTCTCTCCAATATTAATTTGATACAAATCAAAAAATTTGTATCAATTTAATATACATACAAAAATTTTGGTATAAGAAAAACATTTGACCCTATAACATCATACAACATTCCACTTTCAGGCTAAAACGATTAACCCTTAGTCAATTGTCATTAGTCAAACCATATGCTGATTACATGCTTCTACATGCGAGAGAGAGCGAGAAAGAAAGCAAAATCGAACCGAAAATTCGAATTGAATTATGTTGAATACGGTTTATTCGATTCAATTATTTTAAAAAAATTATCAAAAATTATCTTAAGAATATTAATAAAATTAATGCAAAATAAACTTGCTGATTACCCATTTTGCTTAATATACATATTTTTAATTTGGGCATGGATAAAATAAAAATAAAATATGGATATATACTTGACGTCATTGATGTCTGAATTATTAAATATATATTATTATATGTTTTCAATAAGTAGCCGGATATTATCAGTCAGCAAGGGATTCAATTATTGAATTTATTTAATTGAACTCTTGATTTCAAGGACTCGATCAAATGACTGCAACAAATTAATAGCACATTACCATCATTAAAGCTAAAAGCATATGGTGCATACATGAGAACGAGAGAAAGAGGTTGAAGTATGCAGGCTGTTAAACTAAGAGATATAACAGGTCATCAAGCGAAAAAAAATTAAAAATACAACAGGAAGAAAAATTATAATTTAGTTGATTTTTTTTTTAAAATGCAAGGAGAATAAAATCTTTTTTTTTTTCTAAATAATTTATTTTGTGAAATACAGATTATTTGTTAAAATAATTTAAAATTTTGATCAAATTATATTATAATTTCAAATTATTTTTACTATATATAATTATCATCTCGATACCCGGTTGCCCTCGCTCCTTGGCTAAACAACGCTCTTGATTACCTATGTCTTTTCAAACTCTTTTTGCTTGTGTTTATATAGGTTAATTACATTCATAATTATTTTGTATTATTCATACATAAATCGCAATTTTTAATTCCAATTTTTATTTCATAACGCTAAAAAAATTATTAAATTTTATAAATTATTATAAAAAAGGTAATTTTAAAGAATTATTAACTAGAAAACTGATATGGCAATAACATGACAACCAAATTTTGTCATGTTACTTCACACTCGAGACGTAATGATAATTAATATATCATTTTTTAATTAATCCGCTTGATTTTTAATCCATTCGAAAATCCAATATAACGTCTATCTAGCATTTGACCTGTCACTATATCTTGTGTGTCAATTGATGCAGTAAAATTTGACTGTTATTGTCATTGTCATATCAACTTTTCAATGGATAACTCGTCAAAATTAGTCGACGATAATTTTTTTATAATAATTTATAAAATTCAGTAATTTTAAAATTATAAAATAAAAAATTATAATTTATGTGCAAATAATATAAAATTCAATGATCATATATGTAATTAATCCATATACACACTCATTCACACTATGTTATATTGAACCCATTTTCAAATTAAAGTTAATTTAAAATTATTTTTCATTTGTAAATTAAAATATTAACCAATGCTGCTATTTAAAAGTATCGAGTGGGTTATAATTTATAAAATACAATTAATCGATGTAAACTAAAATTATAATGTTTGGATAAACATTCATATGAAAAATATTAAATAAATAAAATTAAGAAGTATAATGGATTAAAATTTAGAAATTATTTTAAATTATTTAAAACATTCATATGAAAAATTATGGGTTCAATATAACATAATTATTTTGTATTATTCATACATAAATTGCAATTTTTATTTTGCAACGCTAAAGAAATTATTGAATTTTATAACTTATTGTAGAAAAGATAAATTTAACGAATTATTAACTAGAAAACTGACATGGCGATAATATGACAGCTAAATTTTATCACATCACTTTACACTCGAGATGTAATGATATGTCATATATCATTTTTTAATTAATTAGCTTGATTTTTAATCTATTCGAAAATCCGATGTGATATCTATCTAACATTTGAGGTGTCACTACGTCTTGTGTGTCAATTGACATAGTAAAATTCGACTGTCATGTTATCGTCATATCAACTTTTTAATTGATAATTCGTCAAAATTGATCGACAATAATTTTTCAGTAATAATTTATAAAGTTCAACAATTTTAAAATTATAAAACAAAAAATTATAATTTTAGGTGCAAATAATATAAAATTCAATCATCATATATGTAATTAATCCGTGTTTGTTCACACTCATTCACACTATGTTATATTGAACCCATTTTCAAATTAAAGTTAATTTAAAATTATTTTTTATTTGTAAATTAAAATATTAACCAATGATGCTATTTAAAAGTATGGAGTGGGTTATAATTTATAAAATACAATTAATCGATGTGAACTAAAATTATAACGTTTGGATAAAACATTCATATGAAAAATACTAAATAAATAAAATTAAGAAGTATAATGGATTAAAAATTAAAAATAAAAAATTCAACAAAATCCTTAATAAAATAATTTTTAATAAATTTAAAGGACGCATCAGCACAAATTAAGGATAAATTATTAATACAGAATACACTTGTTAGTGTAACAAATGTTGAGTGGCAATTGTTGATTGGGTGATAAATTGTAACATAAATTTGGAGAATAACGAGTCTTTGGATTTTTATACATACCCACACGCCAATCGATTAATTATTTACTTGCACATAATACTATTCCATGCTTCTGCCATTTCAGCCATGCCTCGTCCATTATGCCACGCTGACGAAAGCTCTGCCTTGTTGCAATTTAAGCAGAGTTTCCTTATTGATAGGCATGCTTCCATTGATCCTCTTCCTTATCCAAAGCTTAAATCTTGGAACCTCCAGGCACAAGATTACAATTGCTGCTCATGGGATGGTGTTACCTGTGATGTGCTCACCGGTCTTGTGATCGGCCTGGATCTCAGTAGCAGCTGTCTTTATGGCTCCATCAACTCCACCAGTAGCCGCTTCCGTCTTGTTCACCTCCGCAACCTTAATCTTGCCGATAACCACTTTAATTATTCACTTATACCATCTCAGTTTTCCCATGTTCTGGGTCTCATTTCTCTTAATCTCTCTTCCTTCTTTTTTTCTGGCCCTATTCCACCAAGTATTTCCAAACTTTCGAACCTGTCTCTCCTTGACCTGGGCATGAATGACCAATTATTTCTCAAGAATCCCGATTTTGAAACCTTTAACCAGCCTAGAATATCTCAGTCTTGATTATGTTGATCTGTCATCCTCCGTACCCAACAGTTTTGCAAATTTTTCTTCTCTAAAATCCTTCAGTTTGTGTTTCTGTAATCTATATGGTGAATTTCCTACTGGGGTTTTTCAAATTCCTCACTTGCAAACTCTCGGAATAGCATGGACTTGGAATATAAAAGTTCATCTGCCCGAATTTAATTTCAGTAGTTCACTTGAGAAACTGAGGCTTGGGGGAACAAGTTTCTATGGAAGGCTACCAAATTCAATCGGAAACCTTGGTTTCTTGAATATGTTGCGTATTGGTTATACATGCATCTCTGGGCAAGTTCCATCTTCACTTGGAAACATGACACAGCTTGTTGTTTTGGACCTTAGGGCCAACAATTTTGAAGAACAAGCATCCTCTTCCTTGTCATGGCCCTGGTAAGCTAAATAGACTCCGTGGCATAGGCCTCTCCTCCATTATCTTCGACGATGGCAACTTACATATTTTGCTAATTTAACCCAACTTTCAATCTTGTGCCTTGAGCACAATACAATAAATGGCCGAATCCCATCGTGGCTTGGGAATATGACCCAATTGGTGTCACTGTGCCTTGATCATAATCAACTGCAAGGCCCAATTCCAGATTCAATCTTCCAACTTCAACACCTCGAATCCTTCAGTGTTACTCATAATAACTTGAGTGGCACAGTGGAATTAGCCAAGTTTCTGAATCTCAAAAAGTTAAGCCTATTATATTTGTCAGCAAACAATTTATCATTACTCTATAGTGTCAATTCTAATGCAATTGTTCATAAGTTCACAGGCTTGGGGTTGGGATCATGCAACTTATACCACTTTCCTGATTTTCTGAGATATCAAGATAAGCTGGAGGAACTTGAACTATCCAACAATTTCATTCAG
>CATIWF010208735.1:0-50183 GCA_949630135.1 Balakata baccata
TTACATGAGTAAGAAAAGTAGAATGAAAGGCTCTCTCTCGCGTGCTCAGGTGCAAGGGGGGTGCAAATCCATGAGCCAATGCGTAGGTGCGCGACCTGCGTACACGAATGTCGGCCCAAAATCTCATGGTCCTAAACAAGCCCAATTTTTACAAATTATTTTTTTATTTTTGGAAAATTTGGCAACACTCCCGTATTGATCCACACGGCTGGCTGTCTGCCACGCCCGTGTAGATCCATACGGTCATGTCGTTGTGCCTGCAGGGTGAGCAAGACAAATCCACACTCCCGTGTGGATCCACACCTGTTTCAGAATAGAATTTCGAGCTTCATGTCTTTTAGAATGTCAATTTCTGATGTTTCAAATATTAATTTCACAATTATTTGAGAGTTACAAAGACATTATTGGCAGTCTTTGAAGAAAATTAATCACAATTAATCTCATGTCTCCTCCATCTAGTATAAATAGGTGGTTTTGGCTTGAATTTAGAAGTGTTGATGAAGAGATTATTTTGATTGTTCTTGAAGTGTTCTTTCTTTCTTTTCATTCTTCTTCTCAAGTGATAGAGAATGTGACAAGTTAAAATTCGTTGTTGAACACACAACACGCTGTAAGTAGGTGTTGTGTGTTCAACAACTATTTGGAATTTGTTGTATCCTAGGAGACAAACACCGGTTATCCTAAACACTAGTGTGGGAGGCGAATTTGTCTTAAGAAAACTGTGTGCTACACAGGCCTCATATTGGTTTTACATTTCTATTGTTTGTAAATATCGAATTAACAATTCTCCTATTTTATTGTGTGTTTTGCCTAACACTATCATGGATCATTCACTCTCTTTCACCTTCTATCGCTCAATCAGTCATTTGGTTTGGCAATGCTATAGATGTGTGGCAAGATCTATAAGATCGATTCTCACAAGGTGATGCTTTTAGAATAACAGATCTGCAACATGAATTTCATTCTCTCTCGCAAGGTCAGTTATCATCTCATAATACTTTACTCAAATGAAAATTGTTTGAGATGAATTAGTTAATCTGAGATCTATACCATTATGTAGTTATAATCCTACCTGTGCTTATGGAGTCTTGAAGTCAGTAAGACAAAATCAATAAAATGACTATGTTCTTAGGTTTCTTAAAGGACTAAATGAAAATTTTGGGACAGTGAGATCTCAAATTATATTAATGGAAACCTTGCCTCCTATAAACAAAGTTTTCTCATTAGTTCTTCAACATAAGAGACAATTCTTGAATATAAATGGAGAAAATTCAATTCATATGAATATTTCTAGTGAACATGCCATTTTTGCCGGAAGAGGCAATTACAGTGGAGGAAAAACAAATAATTACAAAGATAAGAATTCTGCCTTCAATAATCCTAAACAACAACGATCTTCACCATCAATTGGCAGGGCTGTGAACAAATATGGATCAAATGTTAGGAGACCTCTATGTACTTTTTATAGAATATTAGGGCATTTGGAAGACAAATGCTACAAGAAGCATATGTATCCTCCTGGTATGAAGCAAAAAACAAGGCCTAAACATTATGCCAATAATGCAAAAGCAAGTGATGCAAATATAGGTGTTACTAATGAATTTATATGTCAAGATTCAACTGATGTTCCATATTTTACAAGAGAAGAGTATGAATAGATAGTGAATGCCATACAACAAAGGCAAGCTCTTCAAACCAACAATGGTGCACAACATATATCAAATACCATAACAGTAGTAACTACTGCAGGTCCAGAACAATTGCTCAGACCTTCTCACGTAGAGAATACAAGCTCAACTTCAGGTTTTCATACCTATGATAATATTTTATCCATCACAGCTTCTTATGATAAACTATGGATTATTAACACTGGAGCAACAAATCATATTGCTGGCTCCAGGTCATCCTTTATCAGTTTGCATCCTGCTACAGATTGTAGTATCAAGCTGCCAAATGGAATAAGCATCATTGTTTCTTACACAGGAACTGTGCAATTAACACCCAACCTTGTTTTATACAATGTCTTTTATGTACCTGATTTTTGCCTCAACCTTATCTTAGCCAGGAAGTTAACATCTCAAAATCACTGTTGTCTTTTTATTACTATTAAGCATTGTGACATTCATGACTTGCACATTTGGAGGAGGATTGGTACAGCTGATCTGAGTCAAGGTCTTTACATTTTGCATTTTCCTGCTGCACACATTAATAATACCTTTTCTTTTTAGACCAATAAACAGCATAGTCAATTTGACCTATGGCATTACAAAATGGGGCATGCTTCTCCCCCAAAGAGTCCATTTATTGAAGTCCATCAATCCTTTAGTTCCTTGTGAATCTAATAAAGCATATGACATATGCCACTATGCCAAGCAGAAGAAACTGCCATTTCTAGTTAGTGTTACTAAGTCATTGTGTCATTTTGATTTAGTCCATATGGACATTTGGGGACCAATAAATGTCTCTTTAAAGGGATTTTGATATTTTCTCATTGTAATAAAAGATTTTAGTTGTTTCATTTGGATTTTTCTCTTGAAAAACAAAGGAGAAGTTAGATGACATATACAACACTTTTATACTTTTGTTCAAGTTCATTTTAATAAGAATGTTAAGTGTATTCGATTTGATAATGGGCCAGAGTTCTCTATGTCTCATTTTTTTATAGACTATGGTATCATTCATTACACCTCTTGCATTGAAACTCCTCAACAAAACAGTATAATAGAGAGAAAACACCAACATATCCTAAACATAGCTAGAGCTCTTAAGTTTTAAAGCAAACTTCCAAATTCTTTTTGGCCTGAGTTCATTGCACATGTTGTTCACCTCATGAATAGACTTCCTACTCCCATACTTCAAAACAAAACACCATATGAAGTCCTTTATGACACTTCTCCTGATTTGAGTCATTTAAAAGTGTTTAGATGTTTGGCATATACCTCAATCCTTACTCATGATAGAACAAAATTTACTACTAGAGCTTTTAAATGTGTTTTTATTGGGTATAAGGTAGGAACTAAAGGGTATAAACTACTGGACTTACATACTAACAACATCGTTGTTTCTCAAAATGTTATTTTTCATGAGAATCTTTTTCCTTATGACTCTAACACAGCAGCAGATTCCTCCTTTGTGCTGCCTTTACCTTATGATCATGCAGGTACTGAATTTCCAACATCTTCTTTATCTCTTTCATCACCTAACCTTGCGATTCCTATATCTCTCTCCTAACCAGCTACCCCTTCTTCACAACCCATTCGCAAATCTTTTAGAATCAGAAACCTACCATCCTATTTGCAAGAATATCATTATACACTGATTCATACTCTGTAGCAACCATTTCCTACCTCTGCTAAGTTGCCATCACAATCAGGTACCCCCTTATATCCTTTCTTAAGTACTTTCCTATGTTCAATTGAGTCATAATCATCGAATCTTTTCACTTTCTATCACTATACCAATTGAGCCTAAAACATATAAACAAGTTGTCACATCTTAAGAATGGCAGATATCTAGGAATGCTGAATTGCAGGCTCTTGCTAATAATTGCACTTGGGATGTAGTTTCCTTACCCTCTAGCAAAACCCCAATTAGGTGTAAGTGGGTTTATAAAATCAAACAACATGCAGATGGTTCAGTGGGATGCTTTAAAGCTTGGCTGGTTAACTAAAGATTGACCTAGCAACATGGTGTGGATTACCTTGATACTTCCTCACCTGTAGCTAAAATGACCACAATCAGAGTGTTACTATCGGTCGCTGCTATCAATCGTTGGCATTTAGAACAATTGCATATCAACAATGCTTTTCTCCATAGAGAATTACTTGAAGAGGTGTATATGAAGCTCCCATCTAGCTTTCACTCTTCAATTCCTAATGTTGTGTATCACCTCAAGAAATCTCTTTATGGCTCAAAGCAAGCTAGTAGATAATGACACTCTAAGCTGACTGAGGCTTTGCTTCAATAGGGATTCCTTCAAGCTTCTTTAGATCATTCACTGTTCACCAAAGCTACTGCCAATTCCTTGATAGCTTTATTAGTTTACATATATGACATTATTCTTGCAAGTGATTCTCAATTCGAAATAGCAACTATTATGTCCTATTTGCATGATACTTTCAAGTTCAAGGACTTAGGTAAATTGAAGTATTTCTTAGGCCTTGAGGTGACCAGGAATAAGTCTAGTATTCATGTCTGCCAATGTAATACACTCTTAAGCTCCTTGACGAAACTAGTTTCTTTGGCTGCAAAGGTGCTAAAACTCCTTTGGTACCTAAATCTATTTTGCCAACATCTCCAACCATCACTGATATCTCCTCTATAGAAGATTAATAGGGAAACTATTGTATCTTACTAATACAAGGCCAAACTTGGCTTTTATGGTCCAGCAACTTAGTCAATTCCTTGACAAGCCTCATAGAAGTCCAATAAGCAAACCACAATGTCTAAATCATCTGTTGAAGCCGAATATCACGCAATGGCAGCCACTTCTTGTGAATTACAGTGCTCTTTTGTCTTCTTAAAGATCTTCATGTCTCTCATTCCAACCCCCGCTCTAATGCACTGTGACAGTCAATCTACTAGGCACATTACTCATAACTCGATTTTCCATGAGCACACCAAATATATTGTGTGGGATTGCCATGTGGTTTGGGAGAAGATCAAGGATGGTTCGCTTCATCTGCTTCCAGTTTCTTCTCAAGATCAATTAGCAGATTTTTTTACAAAGGCTCACACTTTTCCCCGCTTCTCTCAATTCTTGTCCAAGCTCGCACTTACCAACTTGTTCACTCCCAGCTTTTAGGAGGAGGGGGGGTTAATTTTTTTTATACGTAAGGCATGAATCATGCGAAAATATTTATATGAATAGAGAAAGAGTCTTTTAAATAAATAATTTATTTAGAAAAATTTACTGACATATTATACCAATTATCTGAAGTTTAAAATTTATACAATTCGCCTTTTCTGTTTTATGTTTAAACTATTCTTCTCGATTTGTTAAATTTTGAAGTATTTACTATTAGTCATAAAAAAATATATTTTTTTCTCATGAGTATTAATACAATAGTTCAAACTTTAGAAGATATTAGTATAGTAGATTAAACTTGCAGAGAATTACTAGTAAAATACGTCAATAAATAGTAATTTTCTTTTTGTCATTTTACCATAAATTGTCTTTTAATAAAAAATTTAACAAAATGACAAATTAGTAGAAATAAAATTGATGAAATGAATAGTATAATTTTAAAAAAAAAGTATTAATATAGTTATTTTTCATTTATTTATTATGTAAGAATCAATGAAGTTCAATTTCTTCGGCTACTATCACTCAATTCTAGCATCATGTTGGGTCCCACATATGTGGTAACTTTCATTCCTTTAAAAGATGTAAATTAGAAGAGGAAATCCTTAATTGGAAGAAAATCATTCTGAAATATTTTAATAAAAAAAAAGTACGTTATTTAATTTCAGAAGGATACACCTCAATTCATTGATTATTAACCTAAATAAAACGGCGAAACAGAGACGACATCACGGCAGTGTGTAAGAGACTGCAAAACTGGTGATACCGGTAACCAGTAAAATAAAAAAAAAACTGTATATGATCAAATATAAAAATATTCACTAATTATTCAACAGTATCACTCAAACGAAAACAAGAACAGAAATTCGTTGAACAAAGAAGTCGACGAAACGCACATGGTGTGAGCTGTCAATGATCAGTTCTTCTCACATGTTGACAGATTACTATGTAAATTTTAAAAAAAAATTACCATTTAACTATACCATTTAATATAATACACTAATATACGATTTTTCATAATATACTAATATTTCTGAAATTTGAAAGTTATACTATTTATTCTATAAAAGTTTGATATATTATACTAATATCTAATTGCAAATTTGATTTATAATACTAGTATTCTTTAAAATTTGATATATTATTTTAGTATTTATTGAATATTGAAATATCCAGATCATAAGTACTATGGATCTGTTAGATCTTCTTTTCACAAAGATAATATCAATATGAAAAGAAGAGACATTTTGCAAAATAATGTCCAAACGTTTTTGTGCTTGGAGAAGGACCTTTATGGTATCAGAATCTCGGTTTTGTTTCCGGTGAAAATTATTATATATAATTATGTTTAGATTTATGATCGGAAAAAGTAAATAGTGTATTTTTTAAATTTTTAAAAAATATTGGTATATTATATCAAATTACGAGTAGCAGTAAATAATTTTTTTTTTTTTCAAATTTAATTACAAATGGGTCGAACTCTCCCACCAACAATCGGTATTCGGTAGAGATTGAGATGCGAGGGAGCTTATCACCATCGATCTTCTGCTGTCATTTCGATTGCCCTTTCACGTAACTAAACCGCACTTTGTCCTTTCTTCTTTCAAACTACATGCACAGTTTCACAGCCCCCGTATTTTCTTTTCCTCAAATATTTCAATTTTTTTTTCTATATTTCCATCATTGGATAAATAAATACAATATATTTTCTTTTCCACTCATTAAAATGAGGAAGCAAGAAAAATTCAGAATTCTTTTTATTTTTATTTTTTACTATATGCACCTTTGAATAACAAAATAAGTAGTACATGTTTTTTTTTTCATATCACAAATTTATATACGAGTGTGGCGTGGTAGATGCAATTTTCATGAATATTTGTCAAGATCATTTTTGGGCATGACATTTTTGTTGAGGAATGGTCTGCTTTTATGTTGTCATGTATTATGATAATGACTATGTTTTATTATTTATGTTGTAATATTTTGTTGATATATATGTTCGGTCAGGTTTGAAATGGATAAGCCAACTAAACATATGCTCTGGTTGACATTGTGTTCGGAAAAAGAAAGTTTTGAAAATTTTTTTTTGTATTTTTAATTTTTTTTTTTTGTATTTTTTTTTAGTTTTAAAAAATATTTTTAATAGAAGAAGGTAAATAAATATTTTTTTCAAAAATACATTTAAAAAAATAATATATAAAAAATTTTAAAAATCAGTCAATTAAATTAAAAAAATTTAAAATATGCTATTAGAACGCTTAACCGTAATCTTAAATACCCCATAATGGGTTACTCATTGTAAGTGTGGTTGTGCATTTATTGGATTTGAAAATGACTTCTTATTTGTCTCGTATTTTTTAATAAATATTATCTGATAGCTGTGAATTGATAATTTAGCTTTAAGCAGATAATCCAGTAATTAAATATCTGGTAGCTGATAATCTAATTGATTCATTTAAAGATATATAATAAAATTAGAAAAAAAAAACTAAAAAATACAAAGTGAAATATATATAAATAAATTATACATTATATTGTAAAAATATATTAAATATCTCATTCCAATACAATTATAATAAATACGTCCATCTTGAAGTTTTATAAAAACCAAGGAAAACTAGCCACCTCATTTGATCAATAAACCAAATTTTTAGGTATGAAAGAGGTGGGTTAGACAGCCTAGACTTCTTTCCAAAGTTTCTCTTGGCAAACTTTAGTGGTTCTTTGACTGCTATCATACACAGTCTTCGATTATGGCGAAGAAACGAGGAAAAAAGTCTTTGAAATGCAAGAAAGGTCAATCAACAAATCTTCAATCAGAATGTTTCACTGATCTCAATCTGAAAATGGCATTGATCCTAACGAAGTCTTCTCCCATGATGATTTTCCTAGCTTGGCTGAGGTTGAACATGCAATAGTTGAAGAGCAAGTTAGGGTTTCTTTGTCCGCACCTTCACCGCATGAGGATGTGAGATCTGTGTCTTTAGGAACTGATCGATCTGGTGCTAAAAACAGTAACGATTTGGAAATAAATATAGAAGAGAAGCCCTGTGTGTCACTTTTCTCGAATAACCGTCAGAAGGGGGTGGAATGTGATTTGAAACTTGTCGCACCTGCTTTCGAAAATGGCGTTAAGCTTGTCACCTTTCACTCTAGGAAAGTCAAAGAATCTAGTGAGACGGTAAAACGCCGTGATTGGTTGCTTATATGGGATAACAACCAAATTCCACAAACTGGAGAGCTTCATTTTTAATAGCTGGAAGCGATCAGGACTTCTTTCGGTCCACAAATTGAATTCGACATGTATTTGTTTAATTTTCAATCAAGGGAATGCAAACTTGCTGCTCTAGATAAGGGTTGTATATCTTTTAATCAGCATCGTTGATTGTGCGAGAATGGAAACAACGAATGCACTTGTCAATGCGTGAGATTCAGAAGGTTCCTATGTGGGTTCAGTTCCCCCACTTGCCGCTAGAATTTTAGAATGTAACGATGCTTAGTAAGTTTGCGAATGTGATTGGCTTTCCATTGTACATGGATCGGTGTACTCAGAGTACGGCAAGGCTTAGTTATGCTCGCGTATTAATTGATATGGAAATTACGAAAGAGTTTCCCAGCTTTGTAATGTTGAAGGATGAATGTGACAATGTCTTTTCCTAGGCTGTTGTATATGAATGGAAACCTGTTTTCAATGAGAATTGTAAACCTATGGATCACTCTAAAACTGAATGCTTGGTTAAGGGGAGGCAGAAAAAGCTTTGGCAAGTAAAAACCCTTTCCCCATAAGTTAGGCAGCCTACTAAATTACAAATTGATGAGAATCCTGGGGAAATTGTAGCTGTGGGAAATTCGTCTATGGAGAATTCTTCCTTGATGAGCTCTCCTCCAGTGGCTAATAAGGCTCCTAGTACTAACGATTCTCCTCCAGGCCTGCGATTACCACCCAAGGATAAGGGAAAGAAAGTGTTTGAAGTGGGTAAGGATTTGCCAACTCCTACATTGAGGTTATGCAGGTTTGTGCTAGTGCTGCTATGAAAGCAATAAATGGCACTCAGGACAGTATGGCCTTTGAGACTGTAACTAGAAATCGCAAGGAGGGTTTGCGGGCTAAGCACCTCCTTAAGCCCCTTAATAGGGGATGATGCTAGGAGTTTGGAATATTCAGGGTCTAAATGACCCCTTAAAGCAGCCAGAAGTTCATCACCTTATTGCATAAAAAGATGTCAGGCCTTTGGCATTATGGAAACTCGAGTCAGAAGGGCCAATATTGATTTTGTTTGGAATGGCATTAGGTTGAATGACTGGTCTTTATTCCATAACTATGCTTGCTCTGAATTAGGTAGTATTTGGGTTTGTTTTGACTTTTTATGGTCTTCTTTCTCTATTTTGCAAGCGCAAAGTCAATTGATGCATTTTCATTTGAAACGAGTAGAGATTGAAATTTTTAGACAGTTTGCTATAGAGCTAATTTGGAGGAGGAATGAAAGGAGCTTTGGTTAGGGTTAGAACAGATAACGACTACTATTGCTGGTCCTTAGGTCATCTCTGGGGATTTTAACTTTATTTTGGCTAAAAATTATGTGTTGGGTGGTCAAGCATTTCACGAAAATACAACTATGGATTTTAAGGCCTGTCTCATAAATATAAAGCTAATAGAGTTCAGAGGGAGAGGTTGCATCTTCACCTGGACAAACAATCAACTAGGCTCTAATTGAATATGGAGAAGACTTGGCAGAGTGTTTGTTAATGCTTGCTGGTTAGACTCTTTCAACTTATCTGAGACTTGGATTCCTCCTTCAGGCATTTCAGATCACTCCCCTCTTCTCCTTTATGTGAGTCATAAATTTAATGCTACCAAGAAGCCTTTTAGATTCTTTTCCATATGGACTATGCACCAAGACTATAACTAAATTGTTGGAAATGCTTGGAACAATCTTGTGCGAGGTTCTGCCATGTTTCAATTGCTAACTGAACTTAAGTTATTGAAGAAGGAGCTGAGGATTTTGAATAAGTAGGAGTTTGCAGATATATCTAGTAGTAAGGTCTAACAAAGTAGGGCTTTACTAGAGTTAGTGCAAGTCGGCCCTTCAACAAGACCTAGCTAATGAGGATTTGTAGGTTGAAGAAAGAGCTTGTTTTCAACATCTGAAGACTTGCTTAAAACATGAAGTATTTTTTTATAAGCAGAAAGCAAGGGAAAGCTGGGTAGAGTTGGGAGATGCCAACACTAAATATTTTCACAATCCGGTTTGGCAACGCAGAAGCACTAATCACATTTCTTAGTTATTGTTTGAGGATTGATCTATTTTTGAGGATCCATCGATTATTGCTACTGCAATGGTTAAGTTCTATGAAGAGCTGTTTGGCTTTGTTAATCCTAACAGGGCAGCGTTGCAAGCTTCTATTATTGCTCATGGTAGGGTGTTAACAAAAGATGAAGGTATTCTTTTAACTGCCCTAGTTTCTTATGAGGAAGTTAAGAATGCAATGTTCAGTATCGATAAGATAAAGGCTCCAGGCCTAGACGGTTATGGTAGTCTTTTTTTTTTCAATAGTATATGAGATAGACACTTTCTAACTAATTAGAAATAGTGTTATCCTTAGATTCATCAAACATAAGAGCAATATTGCTCTTGGCAGATGGTTGTAAATTCTTAATTTTGCGATTTGTTCTTTTGCCTAGTTTTCCTTTTTTTCTTTTGCTCCCTCCCTACTGAGGGCTGATTCTTTGTATTGTCTGGTGATTTACCAAAAAAAAAAAATAAGTTCACCTTTTTATAATAATAATAATAATAATAATAATAATAATAATAATAATAATAATAATAATAATAATAATAATAATAATAATTACATTTCATTTGATAAAAAGGATAAGAATATAAAGGAAAAAAAAATTAAAATCTACTATCTTTTTTTTAAATGCTAGTTTTACTAGCTTTTTGTTTTGGGATTATAATTTAGTTTTTTTTTCCCAAATAAGCAAGTTTAACAAACAAATATTATTGATTAAATTTGATTATTTTTTAGAGTCAAATTATATTATAATCTAATTTAATATTACCAACTCATAGTTAGTTGAGGTGGTTTGACATCTTTTTCTTTTAAGTAAGATTTTGAATTCAGAGTCTTATGTATAAAGAAAATCTATACTTGGAGAACTCTACTTTATAATGGGCCAACAGTTAGCTCAAACCAAATTAGTCAGAGCTCAAGGACTTATGGAAACCGGTTGGTAATGGATAAAAAAAATTGATTCTTTAGCCCAATACATTTGCCCTTATGGCATAAGAGAGTGAATCTTCTCTCAAAAGGTTTTGAATTCAAGACGTCCTTAAATTCAAAAAAAAGAAAAAGAAAAAAGAGTTCTAACTTTTAACAGGAACGATTTGTTTTGCAAAGGGGGTAGATCTGATCACTACAGTATTCAACACATGATTTTCTGTCGTACTTAGCTAAGTTTCAACTCTTTGCATGATCATTTTCCCTGCACTATGACCAATCTTTTTTATGTTCCCAGTTGGTATTCATTCATGGAACAATTGTAGAAAGCATAAATAATCATCTGCTTTTGTTTCTTCGTTTTGCTGTTCTTCTCACTTGAGGCATGAGCTTGTCTTATTCAGGATAATTGTTTAGTCCAGAAATTCAACAATAAAAGATTGCAAATCAGTCCATGCTTACTCCACTGTGAAATCCTTTTCCAAGATTTGCATCCGTCAACCTAACAGCTTTTTGGGAGGACCTTCACAATCAACTTCGGTTCCTCTATTCTGTAGATGATTTGATGGCTCACAAGATGAAGACTATGACGTCGACATTCAGTGGACAGACTGAAATCAAGGATGGTTGCTCTTGAGGAGTCACAGATCGATGTAATTTTTTACCTTTCTTCTACCTTTTTTATTATTATTATTTTTTTACTTTATCAAATATATGATGTGTTAAATTATTCAACTTGGATTAATTTATATATATAAGTGTGAATAGAAGACAAATAAATTTACCCAAAACTAATTTAATTGTACTAATTAATGGATTAATTTTGTCTTTTAACAATTTAATTTATTAGTAAATAATATTAATAATTCATTAATCAGAAGTAAATTTTATTAGAAATAGATAACTATATTATATATATAAACAGATATCTAATATTAAAAAATATATTTAATAAAAAAATATTAGTGCTGGATCCAGACATTTTAGATGGTGGGGTGTATATCATAGTATAAATTGTAACTATAAAAGAGTAAATTGAAAAAAAAATGATGAATATTCAAAGTTGTATCAAAAATAATTTCTACTATTAATTTTTTTTAATTAAATGAGCGAGTTTTTAGCATTTATCAATTTAGATATTTCGGTCAATTTATTAAAAATAATTGTTAACGACGATCCATTGCTATTAAATTATTAACATTATCTTGCCTGTTAGCAACCAAAATATTTAAGCATTGATAATTCAATTGTTTAATTAGTGAAAACAAAAAAAATTCTTTAAAAAGGTAGATCAACAATTTTTTTTACCAAATTGAATGAAATGTCTAAATTGAAAAAATATTTAAAAGTTCATTTATTTAATAAAAAAAAACTAAAGTACTTATTATTTTTGATACAAACATAAAAATTTATATTTTTTTTATAGTATTTTAGCCATTATAAAAATATATATGCAAGCAATAACGAAAGAACAAAAGTAAATTCGTTTACAATAGTCCCAACAAGTTTTAAACTAATTTTTCTATAATCATATTTAAAAAAAATTATCAATTTTATCAACAATTTTTTTAAATTAGAAAAAACGTTTACAGAAATTTTATTGGGATCCATTTATTAAAAATAATAAAATTTATGCTAATTATATTGTATGTTAAATTTTATTGGGTCTATTTATTAAAAATAGTAGAATTTATATTTTATTATATTGTAATTATAATAGAGGTTAATAATAGCTTTTCAAATTATAGTTTTTATTGACACATTAAATTTATATAATAGTAAATCTAGACTAAATTACAACCATACATATAATATATAATATGAATTTCAAAATACTGAATATAATTTTTATAAGTTATTTAAAAAGTTATAGTTTTTTTAATAAATTTTATATAGTTCAATAATTAATTTATTTTAATCATATACACAACATGTTAAGTTTTTAAGATTTACATGCATAATATAATATAGTTTATTTTTATATAAAATATAAGAATCAAATATAATTAACAATAAGTAATATTTAAATTAAATATGACTTATAATTACATAATAATTAAAAGTAACTAAAATTAATTTTGCTGGACAATATGAAGATGATGATGATTATTATTATTATTAATTTAATAATGATGAGTCTAATTATTAAAAATCACGTGTATCGCTACTTACTATTTCTATTTATATGTAACTCTTAATTTGGAAAAACGAGCAAAATGACCGTAAAATATTTACTATCTCTATTTTATATATAATTTTTAATAATGGACAAATTAGTAATCTCCATATGAATTATAATACAAGTCTAATATCTAATAATCATGTATAACGTACGTTAATGATTGTCTCAACTTTTAATCAAATCATAACATATATAAAAGTGGAAATAGGAGGGACAAGCAAAATGACCGTAAAATATTTATTACATTTATTTTATATATAATTCTTAATAATAGACAAATTAGTAATTTTATGAAATTTGAGATAAACATTCACTCCAATAATTCACTATAAATAAAATATCATAATAAGATGAAACAAATTAATAAAAAGAATTATATAAAAACCAAATGATGATTAATGGTGAATATAATATCTAATAATCACGTGCAATGTCTCTATTTTATATATGACTATTAATATTTGAGATAAATATGCATCATTCATCCCAAATATTAGTAGTACTAGGACTTTATTTGTGAACAAAACTTCTATTAATATTAGCATGTAGTTAGCTTGTTAACCTATTATGACATTATAATTCTATATTTAGTTCAAATATTAATTAATTAATTAACATTTTAAATAAGACAAAATAAAAAAATAAAAAAAATTTATAAGAACCAAATGGTGACTAATGACAAATTTAATGTCTAATAATCACGTGCAAGACACGTTAATGAAAAACTAATATATATTAAAAAAGGAAAGATAGGAAAACAAAAGCTTAAATCACATATTGTTATACGATGGACCAAGAGTCCATTACACGTGTGAGAAATGATAACAATTTTGTAAATAAAATAAACTTATACAGTTATTAAAAGTATAGTGGCAATTTTATAATATTCATCGTCCGTTTGTATGTATATTTGTTAGTTTATTGAAAAATATTCATATGTTATAAATTTAAATAAAGTAAAGGTTCATGATTTTATCATTACATGTTTATTTTGTTTTAAACTCTACATTTATTAGCAAGTAAATAAAAGATTTATTAGTTTATTGAAATAAGTTTATTTATTATAAAATTGTAGGTTCATTACAAATAAAGTAAATGTAATAAATATTTATTAGTTTATTGAGAAAAAGTTAATTACGAATAAAATAAAAATTTATTAGTTTATTGACGAAGGTTTATTAATTTATTAGTAAAGATTTATTAATTCATTGAGAAATATTTATTTATTATAAACTGTAGATTCAATAGAAATAAAGTAAATATTTATTAATTTATTACTAAATGTTTGTCTTTATAATATATGTTCATTTCACTTCTTTGCGTATTTAATTTAATCGATATTATATTTTTTTGTTTTGATCTATAGATATGAATTCATTGAATCATACTTGAAAATTTCAAAATGTAATAAAAAATCAAGACAAATCGCACTGGAAAAACAATAAATCAAGATAAAATAGCACCTATAAAACACAAAATATTGATTAATCTCTAAATTATAATCTTTCACATTTGAAAAAAAATAAATAAAATAATATATGAATATTAGTAGAAAACTCTAAAATGCGAGAAAAATCCAACATTTGACTTGAATACACAGTTTAATTAAAGCAAACTTTCAAAACTTGACCTTCACTGCTAATTAAGGAAGAAGATGAGAAATTTAGCGGAAGATGTTACTCCTGTTAAATAGACTCTGGTGTATAATGCTACGCCTGGACTGGGATCTAAGATATAATTTGACTTAAATCACAACCCTCCTGTGTTGTGTGCACCACTACTAGCATCTCCTAGGAACCAGGGACGAAAGGAAGGGCAGACTCACAGGGCCAGGCCCTCAGCCTAAAGAAAATTTATAGAAAATAGTTTAATCTAAATATTGAAAAATTTAATAAAATCTTTTAAAAATATATATTTTGTGCTCTAATTATATATAAAATTTACTCTTACCCCTTCAATTAAATAATTCTAGCTTTATAATTTACTGAAAACAATAGATTAATACTAGCTGAAAGTCTCATGTGAATAAAATTACCTGCCCGCTTGATCAAAAGCAACATTAATTACTCGTGCAATCAGCTACTACTATATGTTAGCCTTCCCTTGAGCGTATGTTTGGGAGAGGGAAAATAAAGGGGAATAAAAAAAATAAATAGGAATGGCAAATTTAGTTTTGTGGTGCTCTGTTTCGACTCGGCTCCAAAAGAGATTGATTTTTTTTTTTTCTATTTTATGCCCCGCATTGACTCTGCTCTAACTCCAAAATTTTTTATATTGGAGACAGGACGGGACAATATATACATCACATGCCTTGATAATTTATTTATATTTATATATTTTATATATATAATATTAGTTATATTTGAACATAAATAATAAATTTAAAAATAATAATATAATATTTATTTAAAGTAAAAAAATATTTTTTATTTAAAAAATTATATAATTAACTAATTAATTAAAATAATAAAAACAAAAAATTAATTTTAAATATTGAAAAAAATAAAAATATATAATATAAATCAAGGATTCCCGTCCAATTGGATGTTGAGACGGAAACCAAAAAAGTTTCTCCATTGGGAACGAAGGTAGGAGGTTTTAGGGTCGGAGATGGAGAAATTTGCCCCGAACCTACCTTGTTACCACTCCTAAAAATAAAGAAGTATTGTCACTTTATTCTATTTAGAAAAGAAGAAAAATATAGAAAGAAGAGAGAATAACTTTTATTTTCCAACCTCATATGTTTGGATAGATAGAAAATATAGGGAGAATGAAAATACAAAAGTATTTTCATTTTATTTTGTTTGGAAAAGGGAAGGAAGGAAAAATAACAGTGAGTGTAAAATAACTTTTATTTTTCATTCTTTATTATCTCTCCAAAATAGAGAGAAAATATGAGGGATGAGACAAAAAAAAAATATCACTGTTACTAATAAAATTGCTTTTTTTTTTATCTTTGATTATTATAGTAAAGTACTTAATATGTTACAAAATGATGTGAAAAAATGTAAATACGTAATACTATAACTATTTTTCTCTCGCAATAAATTATTAAAAAAATCTTATTTTCTTTCATTTATCTTATTATTTTATTTATATTACTTTAATCTAAAAAATAATAAAAATAATTTTTTTCGTATTTTTCCATCAAAAAAATACTATAAAAATAAAATAAATAAACTTATTTTTTTTATTTTCTCTCCTCCGTAGAAAATTTCCAAACAAAGTGTTAATTGTCAATAAAATTCAAAGAAATGTATGCTGATGAACATATTCTCTAGTATTTATATGTATGTTTGTCTCTAAGGCTTCTATGTCTGGTTTTTTTAATTTTAATATTAATTTTATCTTTTTTTTCAACTAATTATTTCTTATATTTTTAAATTGCAATATGTAAAATTAAACAACGAGATATTAGCTATATATACACACACTGAGACGTTGAGTATACATCTTTAAAATTTTCATATTACAATTTATTTCATTTTTTAAATATAATTGACCCACGAAAAAAAAAAAAAAAAGATGGGTATGGGTGTGGTAAAGTGTAATACTGAATAATTAAGTGAGGGTATGCTTCCAATAATAATAAAAAAAAGTTTTCTTTTCCTCATTTTTTTCCTTAAAAAATTGATTTTTTTTTTACAAGGTAAAAAAAAAAAAAACAAATTGAATACTTATAATAACCAAAAGAATACATTGAGACAATATAAAAACATGATAATATAATTTTTCAAAACATACAAATTATACAAGAATTAATAACGAAATTATTCATAAGACTTTCCAAAATTATTTATAGAAAATAGTTTAATAATGGAGATTGGATTATGGACAATTTAGACTTGATTTCAAATCATCAACTAATTATACATAATAAAATATAAACACTTTTCATGAATGGAAATTTCATTTTTTAATATAAAGGATATTGCTGACTTTTTATTTCATACATTTCATTTCTGGACAAATTAAAAGGATATGTCTAATTTTGCATACTGTCTGAGCCAATCTGTGAAGAGAAATATCATCAAAATGCACCAATTACTACTTTCTTTCCAAATACCAAATTATATCCAATTTCTTCATCCTCTAAAAACAAAATTTTCATATTTATGAAGAATGTGTTTTATATAAAATCAAACTAACATATTATGTTTGGATGAAATCAATTTTAAGTCGTTTGTTAATTAGAGAATACCCTAGAGACAATTCAACTGTAATGCAAAAATTATAACTTATCTTTTAGTACTCATAATATATCAATTAATTTAAATATTTTAAAGTGTGTGATAAAATTTCTAACATGAATCACAATTTAAAAGAAAAACCATAGTTGTGAAAACCGGTATGGCCGGTTCAACCGGAAAAATTGGAAACTAACCCTTAAACCGGGCGGTTTTTACTCCAAAAATCGGAGGGGAACAACCCGGTGGAAAAACCGGCAACCCGGTCTGTTCAATAGGAAAAACTGAAAACCGGCCGGTTTTTCCGGATTTTTTTTTAATTTTTTGCAAAAAAAATTTAATTATTAAATTTAGTCCAATCTAGTCAATTCAACCGATTCAACCAAAAAATTGACCCCAAAACCAGATGAGCTAACTATAAACTAATCAAATTGATCAAAATAAATATGTTTTTAAACAATTAATCCACTCTTATTTATAAAATGATATATTATCTTCATTGTTATTTTTTTTATGTGGGATTATTCACTCATTTTTATATTTTTTTCTTATTTCTTTTTTACATTACTTTTCTTTTACAATTTGAAAATTTTGGCTGATTATATTTTCAAGTTATAAATTACCTTTATATTTAATAATTAATTAAATATTTAGTTATACAAATCTATGAAATATAATTTTTAAAAAAATTAGACATATTATATTACTTTTGTATATTAGAAAAAAATTTCTAAAATTTTATTTTTTATTTTTATTATATATGAGATATATAATATTTTACAAAAATACTATATAAATCCGTTCAACTGCAATTTAATTTTAAACTCATAATTTACTGATTTTTCCGGTTAATTCATCAGACGACTTTTACTTCTCGAAAAAGAAGTCGGTACATTGTTGAGTGTAGTTAAGCGGCGGCTTGTCTATGAAGTTGACAAGTTGTACCTTTGAGTTTTTATCGCCAGGTGGTGTCTCGGGTTTGTTCAATGCTGATTTTGTCTCTTCTGCCAATAAACAAAACTTGGTCATTCCAATCCAAGATTTACTTAGATTTGACAAGTCCATATTAGTCATGCTTATAAAGGAAAATTTGCCAAATTTGGTGAAGAGAAAGAAAAATAAAAAAAAACCAGTACAAAATTCCCAAAGATGGTGTACAATTTTGATTTTGGAAGGAAGGTTTTCAAGAGAGAGAAAGACTCCGACTTGAAAGAGATATTTAACAATAATAAATAATAGGGAAATTTCATAAAATACTTGTGTTTTTTCATTTATATCGTTTTTATTTTTATAGATTTTTTATTTTTTTCTTTTCAAAAATAACAATTATAGTGGGTTTGAAAAAGATGTTTTCTAATCTTCTCAGTATGAATTAAAGATTTTATTAATTTATACTGCCATTATTATCTTTATATGTATATTTATTTATTTTTAATTATTATTTAATTAATTTAATTAATGTCAAAATGACACATTTTTATGTATGTATTTATTTATTTTTTGTTATTATTTAATTAACTTAATTAAAATTATTTATTTTAATAAATTTTGGATATATCTTTACTAATTTTTAGTTGATAGATTAATTGAATGTATGTAGGGTAAAGCTTGGCTAAATCTTGGATTTTTGGTAAATCTTAAATAACTTCAACTTTCACCTTGGATGGATATGTGATAAATTTTGAATAAATCTCACCAAAACTTTGGATAAATCTTGAGCACATTCTAAATAAATATCGAGTAAATCTTAAATAGATTTTAGATAAATTTTGTTTACATTTCAAGCAAAACTTGAGTAATCTTTGAAAAATTTCAACTTTCACTCATTTTCTAATAAATTTTAGATGAATTTTGAATAAATTTTAAAAATTAATACCTTAGTTGTATTCTCAATATTTTTATAATATTTTTAGACTTTTTTTGTATTTAAAAAAAAATTTAAGTGTCAGTACTTATAAAAATAATTAAACTTTTTAGTTATTTATGTAAGAATCTCTAAATAAAAGGTGAATTTCAATCATGGTTCTCTAATTATATAACTCGTAACAACTTGGTACCTGAAAAATTATTTGTAATACAAAAGTAATTCAATTATCTAACTCATAACAACTCAGTACCTGAAAGATTATTTGTAATACAAAGGTATCCTAATTATGTAAATTGTAATAATTCAGTACTTTAAAAATTATTTGTAACACAAAAGTACCTCAACTTTTATTTTGTAACTAAATAGTACTTATGTCTTCAACTATTAGAGTTCATTTAGCATTGTATTTAGAAAAAACGTTTTTCAAGAAAATAAATTTGTATTTTTAACTTTTTTGAGTTTTGAAAACTATTTTTGGTAAATACAGATAAATAAATATTTTTTTCCAGAAGTATATTTGAAAAAAAAATAATTCATAAAAATTGAAAAAAATTAGTCAATTAAATAAAAAAAACTCAAAACATGCTTTTGGAACACTTAACAGCACTCTCAAACACCCCTTAATCTCTTTAACAAAAATATAACATGAAATGTCCATATAAATTTTAATAATAACAAAATTATTTGTAATACACAATCAGTAAATTGAAATTTATCTGATGTGAATATTACATTTAATTTTATTTTTATTAAAATTTATTTGATATAAATATTTTATATCACACTTATTTTAGAGAGACTAACATTCAAATACGGAAGTACTATTTAGTTACAAAATAAAAATTGAGACACTTTTGTATTACAAAATAAAAATTGAGGTATATTTATTTTACAAATAATCTTTCAGATATTGAATTATTATGATTTAGATAATTGAGGTACCTTTGTGTTACAAATAATTTTTCAGATACTGAATTGTTACGAGTTAAATAATTAAAGTATTTTTGTATTACAAATAATTTTTTAAATACCGAATTATTACAATTTATATAATTAGAGGAAATTCATCTCTAAATAAATATTGTAAGAAAATAAATAAATAAATAAGTAAAACTGAATTCAATTGTCTGGTTTCTTCGGGTTCTCTCCTCGTACTCTAAAAGCAACTCAACCTCCCTCAAGAAATAGGGGGCATGGGTACTGTAAGCAGAATATAGGCAGAAATGGCGGACCGTTACTTCTCCAATCAACTGCCAGACTATATACCAGAAACTACTAAAAGAGCAAAAGTGGATGACTCAGCCACTGAAATAACCCAACACTCACTTATAAAGCTCATATCTTTTCCCTACAACACGCTTTGTGACCGACTAAAAAATTCAGCCTTGGACCTCAAAGATATAGTACTATCTCTCATCCTTGCATCTACTTCAAATTTGTTTAGCTGAAATCTTTGATTTCTGGCCAAAGTATTGGTCTTTTGTTCCATTTGCATGCTAAGTTGTTGAAATGCCAGCTAAGTGTTTGTGTTTTTGCTTCAGGTGGTGAGGGAGACATGGGGATTAAGTGGAAAGCGTGTGCATGATTATACTGTTTACACTGGGGTTTTAGGCACTGCTTACTTGCTTTTTAAAGCTTACCAAATTACCAAGAATCAGAATGATCTTAAATTGTGCTCTGAGATTGTGAAGGCTTGTGATTCTGCTTCTAGAGATTCTGGGTAATTTATCTGTCTTGTTTGCGCATTTGTGCATGGCTGTCTGCATATTTAGGCATCAGAAAAATTTTGATTGACATGTTAAGGTTCTCCACACAATCGTGAAGTTATAGCGATCCTCAGCTAAGTATGACTATTTAATAATCTAATCTGTTTATATGATGCGTTTGATTTGCTTATATCCAATGTAGCTCTGCACCTATTTGTAGGTTTATCTCCTATCTTGAAATATGAGTGAGGCAGGGAAAGCAATTAATTTGGGGAAGAGCTCATGTTAGACTGTATATCTGAATTCTTATTTGTTCTTGGCATTAAATGTGACGTAGGTCTTGGAGTGTGATAATAAAACACATATGTTATTGGAAATATAATTCAAGACCCACGTCACATTTAATGCCAACCTGAACAGATATATATTCTTATTAGTCTATATATCAACCTGATTGCAAATATAATTCATGCTTATTGTTTAGCATAAAGAAGCACATTTGCTCATCTTTTGTTGTATGTAATATGGAACTTTCTAAATGACTTGTGAGTCTGAATTGGATTGTAATCCAGATAGAGGTATGCATTGTAATATATGAAACAGAATTGTTGAAGTAGGGTTTCGTGCAGAATATGTTTTTACTCTTAAGGTTTCACTCATGAATTACCAGTCCTTGAATTGGTAGTTTAGCTTCATTGGATTGCCTATGCAACATATGTTAATTTCAGGCGTTTGACATTTATATGTGGACGGGCCGGTGTGTATGCTCTTGGTGCCGTCATTGCAAAGCATACTGGTGATGAAAGGGTATTAGATCACTACTTAACACAGTTTAAAAAGGTGTTGGATTTATCTTTCATCCTATCTTTATGAAAATTTTAGTCTTGTATGTTGCTCCTTATAGTTGGTCAAATCCATAGCTTAGTTACTCTTGACTGCAGATCAAACTTCCTAGTGATTTGCCATATGAGTTATTATATGGAAGAGCAGGGTTCTTATGGGCCTGTTCATTTCTCAACAAGCATATTGGTAAAGAAACTATAGCTACCAACCTCAGAGTAAGGGAGTTCTATGTTTGAATCTTCTCAGTTAGTTGTCTTATTCAAAAGGATGAACCATCTGCTAATCTATATTTGAAATCTCTCTAGAGAGCAATTGTTGAAGAAATAATTAAGGCTGGAAGAAGACTGGCACACAGGGGAAAATGTCCATTGATGTATGAATGGCATGGAAAAAAGTATTGGGGTGCTGCCCATGGACTGGCTGGAATCATGTATATACTGATGGACATGGAACTAAAGCCTGATGAAATAGAGGATGTCAAGGGTACACTACGCTACATGATAAATAACCGTTTTGCTAGTGGTAATTATCCATCAGGTGAGGGAAATGAATCAGATCGTCTTGTTCATTGGTGTCATGGTGCTCCTGGGGTTGCTCTTACCCTTGTGAAAGCTGCAGAGGTAACAGTATTAGCCTTATAGGTTTTCCATTTAATCTGCAAAGATAAATAAAATGATTGCATGAGGTTGCCATGACATACTAATAAGAAAAGACCTTATAATGTCTGGCATTCATATAGATTCATCATGTGGGTGTTTGTGGATTGCTGTTTGGCATTTTGATTTTGCTACCTGCCAACCAAGCACTGAAGGGACGAGTCATGCATTTTAGAAAACTGAGTTTTAATATTGTGTCACAGCAACTATTTAGAATTGGTCTGTCAGTCTTGATTCAATTGGGCATCAACTATCCCATGAAGAGTCTTCAACTAAGGAATGAAATCATCTAATTGTCTGACATGTTATTTCTTGTTGAAAAAACACTATTTTTTCCCCTTGTATTCGAAATTCTGAACACTGGAGTAAAGAAGTCCATTTCCTGGATGGCTGCATCGACCTTTTGTTTTGTTGAAGTCGGTCCAATTTTTGTCAAGGGAGATAATGATATCTCCTGCCTGATGGTTTTTCTCTATATTTTAACTACTCAGGTTTTTGGAGATGAAGAATTCTTGCAAGCTGCAATGGATGCAGGGGACGTAGCTTGGAATTGTGGCCTCCTCAAACGAGTTGGCATATGCCATGGCATCAGTGGAAATGCCTTTGTTTTTCTGTCACTGTACCGATTAACAGGTCATGAGAAGTACTTGCACAGAGCTAAAGCATTTGCGTGCTTTCTACATGATAGAGCACAAAAACTTATATCAGAGGGGAAGATGCATGGAGGTGATCGTCCCTATTCCCTGTTTGAGGGTGTTGGAGGAATGGCTTACCTCTTTCTAGACATGATTGAACCGTCTGAAGCCAGGTTTCCCGCATATGAACTTTAATTTGCAACATAATAGTTAAGCATAAGTAGATATGTAATGCCACTTAAGTTTGTAACCTGATGCTGTCTGTATATATTTGCAAGGATTTAGCTTCTTGGAAATTTGGCTCCATCATGGCAATACTTATCTGCCCCAGTGGGTTATTGATAAGATGCCATATCATTCAGGATAAGCATTGTTAGGATAGTACTGAACATATAGATTACGGTAGGTTAAGGTCGAAGCCTGCATTTGGAGCTAGCTATCTGCCACATTTCAAGATTTATAAAATCCAGAACTAATTTGAAGCAAAATGGTATCATTTTTCAAAGAGTTGATTGTATGCACTTTGGAACAAGGGTGAGAAATTTTATTGTCAAATGTTACAAACCAAGTCATCTACTCCTACAGGAGAAAAATTGTTTACAGAAGGAACATCATCCGAAATCAAACTTAAAACTCACAAAAGAGCTCTGCTCTGCGTTAACATCGTTATCTCCTGCGGCAAAGATCAGTCTGACGAGAACTTAAAGCACTTCATTTAAGTCAAACCAACAAGTTTCTCACTAATCTCCCACACTTTACGAGCCTTGTCTGCATCGCTAGCTTCTTGAGACAACTGGTTCTCAAACGAAGCAGAATTCTTGTTCCAGCTCCAGTATACACCTGATTTCGTCAAGCTTGGATCGCTAACAACCTAAATCAGAGAATGAAAAGATTATGCCATTGCAAAATGCACAAAAATGAAAGCAATCGATGTAATATGGTTTTCCCTTATTACCTGAGCAAGCCTGTTTCCAGCTTCATCTTCGGAGACAAAGCCCTTGGTGATGTACTTCTGGAATGGAGGGAAAAGCAGCCGAAACAAAGGAATGTGCTCCCTGAACAAGCCTGTTGTAGCAATGCAACCGGGATAAAGGGAAGCAAATGTGATGCCAGTTTCTTCATGGAAACGCCTGTGGAATTCTTGCATAGTGAGCATGTTGCACACTTTGCTGTCCTTGTATGCTTTCGCACCATCAAATTCACCACCATCAATCATGGATGAAGTGTTTAGCCCATTCAAGCCTCCTGCAAGTCCCCTCATGTCTCCAAGATTGGCCTTAGGAGGTACATTTCCAGCCAAGGTATTTGTGTTCCCTAAACAATTCGTAAAAAATAAAAATATCTTTAGCAATTATACTTGACAATTGATTACACAATATTGATAACAAAATCTTTCATACCAGTAATTGAACCAACGATTATAAGTCTCTTCGATGGGTAATCAGATTTCTTCAAATCATCAAGCAACAACCGAGAAAGGAGGAAATGACCAAGATGGTTAGTTCCAACACTAAGTTCAAATCCTTCAGCCGTGAAAGTAGGCTCCTTTGCAGTTGGCAAGTAAACAGCAGCATTGCAAACCAGTACATCAAGAGGCCTGCCTGATCGCTTGAAGTTATCCACAAATTGGCGAACGCTGTCAAGGGAAGCAAGGTCTAAGTGCATAATGGTATAGTTTTCCTTAGAAATTCCTGCTGATTTAGCAGCTCTTTCTGTCTTAAGGAAATCCCTGCAGGCCATTATTATATGCCATTTTCCAGTTTCAGCTAAAGCCTTGGCTGTGGCTAAACCTAATCCAGAGGAGGCACCAGTAATTATAACACTTCCCTTTCTTAAGGTTTTCTTGCCTTCTGGGGCAGCCCTGTTGACTGCTGGATTAGCTGTAGCAATTGTCTGAGCTCTGACAGCCCCAACTCTCTGCTTTGGTTCTCTCTGCCAGTAATAAACACACCAACAATGAATCCCTATTCTTAAAAAAACACAATAAACATATTGCTATTTACGGGTATGAATCAGGACTAAAGAAATGATAATTGATAATTGAACTAGTACAAAGATAAAAATAGAGCCAGTTATAAATTGTAATGGCATTAATAATTTCTCAAGAACAATAAGACACAAATATGTTAATTTACCTTGCATCTTAATGCAGAAGAGGTAAAATCAACTTTCACATTTTCTGAAAGTGAAACTCCAAATAAACTAGAATCCTTGAAAGATGCACAGCATTTTCCCTGCACAAATTTTGAAAACAAAAAACAGCAAAATCAATACCCACATTCTTTTTAATCCAAAGCCAGTAAAGAAAAGTGATATCAAACCTCTATGGGGATTACAGAAGCACAGGAAACCAAAGAGGCAGCCTGAAGAGCCATTATCACTACTAGCAAAGAACTTGGAACTGGGGACTAAAAGATTCTTTGTAAATGATGCAGATAGTTTTACAGTACTATAGTGCTAAGTGAAGTGCTTGAAAAAGATATTAATTGATAAAGATATATATATAGTAAAGGGGATAGAAGAAAAGACCAATGTTTCTTGGATATGAAAGGCAAAAGAGGATAAGAAAATTAGGAGTACATACAAGTGTCTGCCACATCATTTCTAAGTAGCCAATGCGAAAGTGGGTTTTAGATTTCTCAAGGTATACTGATGATGGATAGCATAAACTTTTTTATAAGAAAATATCGTGTGGGGTTACATGGTAAAGGATGTTTTGGTCCGATTTCCAAAAAGGCCCACTCGTAGGTATGGGCTGAAGGTATGGAAAAAAAATATTCAGATGGGATAGGGGGGAACGGTGAGTGCATTCTTTTGGATTATGGACTAGAGGTTTCACCAATTGAACCGCGTTTTGGTGGCGAGAATTTTTGTATTTGACGTTTTTTAATAGAAAATTTAATGGAAATTATATAATTTTTAAAACTTTTAAAAGTACTAGTATAATATATCAAATTTTATGAATAAAGAGTAATTTTTCTTTCAATAATCCGCTTATCTTTTTCAAAATCTGAAAATATTCTTATCTTTATAATTCGTTTGAAATTGTAAAATATGAGCTCCCACTGCGTCTCAATAAAATTTCAATAATACTTTTAAAAACATTTCATTCCTACAACTAACGTCAATTTCAATTTGAGAAACCTAATTAATATTTTATCATATTATATGTTTTATTTACAATTAAAAGTATCATAAACTCATTATAATTTTTTATTCAAATGCATTTGTTGCAAGTTTTCAAATTATATATATATTTATGCAATTATTTTGCAATTTTCACATCACCATGGTTTTGAAAGCCGATGATTAATATTATGGTATGTGAACCAAAAAGAGCAACACACTTCCTGTCAACTCACAACAATTAAGAAAATTTAACTTGCAGGGCTCATCAAGATCATTGGAAACGAATGTAAAAAGAATTTCATTTTGATTCAATAAGCTTTTGCCATGCTCATAACTCTACAATTCCCGACTTGAGAAACACGTCGGTTTCTAAATTCATGGTGTAATTTCTTTTTCCTTCTCTTTTTTAACAAATCTATAAATTTTCTCCATGCTCCATCTGAATGGATATCTATCCATCTATCCGATGAGCAGAAGCACGAGGAAAGAACTGAAACTCGCTAATATTACATATCTCACCAATATCGCTGTACACATTTGACCGTGATGGCATGCCATTTCATTTTACCCCCATGTTCACTATCATTTGGGCTCCTCAGATTCGAACTGGCAATCCAAAATTTTGAAAAGTTCTAATTTCCCCTCGAAGGCCAGCCGTTACAATCACCATACCATAGGCCGACATATTTTGGTTCATCCCACTGGAAAAATCCACACTTGCACTTGGGCTCCACTTCCTGGTTGCTAATGTAAGTTTTTCCTCTGGCCATGTTGCTGATATTCTATCAAAGAAGTAACCATTTGTTGCACTACATATAATTCCATTGAGTGGACTACTTGTACACCCAGAAAATGATTGTGAACCATCATTACCACTTACTTCTTCAACAGGTGTAGGCGGATGATTGGCAATGGAGACCTCATCAAGATGGCAATCGAGCCCATTTTGTTCGCCCAAGCAAGTGTCTTGTAGTGCCCATGTGTCTCCCATGCCAGGCCATGGAATGGCCACCGATACATCTTGACAGTGGAAATGCTCATAGGACTGTGTGACAGTAACACCTTTGGTTCTGCTAGGTCGAGAATCAGCTTCATGCTTCCACACATACACATAAGAATCCTCACTAGCAGAGACTACATATTTTCCATTGGCTGTAAGCGAAGCTGATATTGGGCTGTTGGCATTACGGAATCCTGTTACAGAATTATCATCAAATTAACCAGTGAGAATTATAACAATTCTATAGGCGCATGCTAATACACTAGGATAAGTAGTGATTTGGGAATCTAATAGAACTAGAGTAGCGCAAGACATTATCGTAAAAAATAGTTGGTCAAATTGTTTTTATCTCCAGACTTGAGTGTAAATTAGACTGCCCCAATGTTTAATTTTGAATGCAGAACGAAATTGCCTTTTCCTCCTAGAACTTTCTTGAACTAGTTTGAAGGTAAGGCTCTCCAACTCAGGGCACATCATTGGCTCATCCGAGTCAAGATAGATCCTGAGATGACGAAGTCTGTCCAGGAACGCCTAACCATTTACACTCAACAAGAGGTCTCGGAGCGAACCTTATGGTATGGCTAAGCACCACCTGGGACTGACGATCTGTCCTCACTTCGATCACCTCAGGACAAAGGCCTTGTCCTTCCTGCTAAAATGAACCTTCGGACTAGCTGCCTGAAATTTTATTCATGTCCATCTGAACTTCAAGTCCAGATTACTGCTGAGGTGGACAAGCTGATTGAGGCAGGGAAAAAGGGTAATAGAAAACTAAAGAAGCATACCCTTTGTCCTGAGTAATCTATGGGCAAGATAGTCATGTAGGAGTTGCTTCTCTCAAAGGATAAGTGCATTATTACTAACCAAGTATGCTCCATGTTGAGATAGTTGGAAGAGAGAGTAAGCTCTTACATATGATAAGCATATTAAACTTAGAAGTCATGGAAAACATTTCAGCATTCATTGATTGAAGCACATAGGAAAACAATTGAACCAATTCCACTTATTTGTCCCCAAAAAAATAAATTAAGTTCCATCTGGATATTGTTCACCTTCAAAGTAAAATAAAAAGCACCAAACTTTAAAAGTTGTCAATAAGGGAAAAAAGAATAACTTGCACCTGAGCAGCAAGTATTTCTAGATTCAAAGTGAAAGATGAACAAAATGAGCTCCACCGTGAAACCATCTCATATAAAGACTCCAAGTTGTTGTACACCATTATATCTTGCATTATCAAGGTCAAGGACATATCATATCCAAGATATGGAATTGTCATTTATATCATCACAAACACCAACAGGTGTTAACCTTATCTTGTATTGGATTACTTTCTTGGAGAATATCTATTTGAATCAAACCCAGTTAACTCTAAGAAAAGAGCAAACTGATTCCATGTTCTCAAAATGTATTGTCAATCCAAGAGATTATCAACATCCCCTGGGACGGTAAGGGAGAGAGAATATTCATTTTCAAAAAAGAATATAAACTGAGAGAGAGGGAGTTGTGCAGTCAAATTGACATTGAAGATTGTTTCTCTAAAAAATCACATCTTAGATTCCTAAACTTGAACAATTCAGTACCAATCCAGACTACATTGAGGAATTAACTATAGATAAGAATCCATGACAACAATTAATGGCACTTAAAGTTGAGTTCTGACTTGAGATGTAGCCTAAACTATCATGAGCTATTCATAAGTTTCAAAAAAACAAGTTAATCCTAGCTTCTACTAAAAAAAAAATGCAGGATAGTACTCCATTGCCCATACCATGAATAACTTGGAGAGAAAATCTAAGTGCTATCCTCTTCAGTTTTTCAACAGAATTTTAATTTGGATTGTTTTGAACAATAGATTTTGTGTGTACATTTTGTTCTTGACCATTCCATTAGTGTATGCTCCTACTGTACATAGATAGCAAACAATTCTCCATCTAATGGCCAGATTAACTGGAAAATTTAAACTTGCCATTGAGATCCAATGTAACCTGGAAATGTAATTTCTAAGGGTCAAATATGTTAGTCTGTAATTTGGTTCACAATATTAACTCAACTTTCAGCATGATCCTTATTGTACTAAAGCTAAAATTAGGAGTGGCAATAATGGACACGATATGAACCCAACACGATATTTGCGGGTTAGGGTTGAGGTTTATCGTGTTCGTGTCATAATCGTGTCAACCCGATAAAGATGCAAAAATTATCGCATCGTGTTCAAATTGACCTGCTAACACGAAAAAAATATGTTTAACCCGCTAATAATTCGTGTCATGTCATGTTGACACATTTAATCCGACATGTTATATCCTATATACACATTAACTAGATTGTTTTATACCAATTTTATAGGTTAATCGTGTCAAACGTGTCATGTTAACCTGTTATTAAGTGGGTTGTATCCGTGTTCAAATTTTAAACACAATTATATTGACTTAAACTTCATAACAACCCTTACTGTTGTAAAGCTAAAACCACAGAGGTTTTAGCAGCATAAACAAGTTGATTCCCTGCCCCACCCACTGGAGTCAAACATGTAACTATGTTAGTCTGCGATTTAGTTCATAATATTAACTCAATCTTTGCAATGAGCCTTATCGTCTTAAAGCTATAACTGTAGACATTTTAACGTCATAAACAAGTTCAGAAAAAGACAGCCGGTGCAGCTGTTTAAAGTCCATTGATAACATATAAAGGCTAGATTTTGCAGTTATATACACGGCTATTATGTTTAGACCTAGGAACCAACATCTTGACATATGATTTGACTCCATATTAGTAACAAAGACATTAAAAGAAATTATGCCTGCATACCTACCTTTGAACTTGTGTACCAGATCAACACCATCAACGACCCGAATTCGAGAATCTGCCGATGTGATTAGCACTTCTGATGAACTTCCCTGTGCGAACTGTTTGATAAAACTGATCAGATGGGGAATAAATAACAAGAGAAGGGAGAAAAACAATCACAAATTTTAAAGTTAAATGTTCACACTAATAAGCTGAAATGCAGTTGTAAGCTACCTGGAATCCCGTAATTTTTTTGAGATGCGATTTCTTCTTCTTATTCTGCAGATTAATATGACATTTTTGTTGCAACTTATTCTCTGACAAGGATAAACAAGGGTAAAGTCAGTGATTGGCATATGATATCTAACAATGAAGAGACATATATATATATATAGAGAGAGAGAGAGAGAGGTTTATCAGCTCATACCAGATGTACTGTACAAACGGCAGCTTCCCTTGTATGAACCAACAAGTGCACCCTTCAAAAGCCCATGAAAATTCAATGAGCAAAAATAAAAAATCTCTTGCATAATTTAGATAGAACATGAATACATTATTAACTGCAACCTACCTGGCCATCAGGAGTATAGCAAGCAGCAGTGACCATCTCATGTAGATCATTCCAATCAACAACTTGACGACCAGGAATGCTCCATATTCGAACCTTAGCATCAAGGGACCCACTAATAAAGTATCGATCATCAACAGGATTAAACTGGATGCAAGTTACTGTGACAATGCAAATCAAACAAATGGTGTGATTGACAGCATGAAGATAAGCTCCATGAAAAGAAAGAAAATAAGGGGCAAAATTCTACAAATTTTACACATATGTAATAAACAAAATTCTGAGAAGAGAAACAGAGGGGACAAAAGGGCCACAATTAGATGTTACACCAATTAATAATTTTCTCATCCTAACCAGTGAATAAGGTTTCAAAACGCAATATTTAACAGGTAAATAGAGTTTCAACCTAAATAGGGAGGGAAGAAAATATTTTAATACATGGGAAAAATGCACTTACCATAATCGCTGTGAGAGAATATTTTCAAACAAGTGTTGCTAGACAAGTGCCATAAGCGTACTGTTTTATCCATAGAAGAAGAAAGCAAATGCTGAAAAAAAAAAGAAAAGAAAGAAAGCTGTATTGTTAGGATATTCTACTCAGTACACTATGAATTAGTTTCACTCTTAAAAAGTCTGCTTAACTCATGCATAGATCTTCAATTCCAATATCAAAAAAAAAAACAACAACAACAACAACTCACTCAAGGCTACCCAAAAGTATCAACAAAGCAACATCTAGTAAGTTTTAAATTCTCAAACTGCTAATCCTCTCCCTCATGTAAAAAGCAATGAAATATAATTAAATTGACATTTAAAAATAAGTTTACAATAAATCAAGGATAATGGAATTTCTTAAATTCAAGATATTGAATATAATAAACACCTCACCAAGAAGTAAGTCCAGAGATAATTAGCATAAAGCAATGAAATATAATTAAATTGACATTAAAAAATAAGTTTACTGTAAGGATAATATGAAGTTCTTGAAGTGCTTTCAATATATTGAATATAATAAACTCACTGAGAATTAAGTCTAGAAATAATTAGCATGATAAAACAGCAAATGAAAATTCTGAAGCAGTAAAGAGGTGGTTGGTTTTTTACCATAATTTATACAGACCATAAATTTTGCAATGTTTATTTTTCATTCAAGCAACCAACAGAGTAAAGTAACAGTATCAGAAAACATTCAGTGATTGACCAAATTCTTATGCAAGTATGCATAAATACTCTATTTTAAACTCAGATACAAGCCCAAACAAAGAAATTCAGCTCTCTTGCTTTCCACCTCAGGCATGTGGTCGAAAGCGCTCTATAAGCAACCCCATTCTACCTTAGGGAATAACAAGCTTCATCCACAAGATATTCTTCTTCTATCTTTCTTCAGTCCTAAATCTCATAAAGTATCCAACTTTAATATGTCATAATAACTGATTAAAATGGGAATTACTTAAACATTAACCATTTAATGATAATTCATATAGCTCTTTTAGTCCTAATTTGTAGGCCATAGCCAGCGAAGATAAGAGTAGTTCACATTTACAGATAATAATGATTAAAAAAAGGTGTCCTATGTCAAATTCCCTACCAATTGAATAATTGATCATGCATTCACGACACAAGATCTGCTCAGTTTACATGGTTCAAAGTGTCACTCTCCAGCAACTTAAGACTGCCACACCTACAAAAGCCAAGCAATTTCCTTATTCTTTCATCTAACACATATTAATGGAAGAATTATCAACTTTTTCCTTTGTACGGGCAGGAAATGATTTGCTTAAAATGGTTCTACTCATAACCTCAACTGAAGAAGATATTAGAAAAGAGACAAAGATTCATCAAGGATTTGCGGCACAATGAAACAAAAGCCTAACCATGCGTATAATCAGTGGAAGCTTAAAACCTACAGATATAGCATTCTTCTTCCAAGATCAACATGTCCTCATAAGATAAAGAAATTACCTCATCTCATTATAATAGACCCACAAAACCTCCATTACCTGCTAGTTAGCGTCTAAATACAAATCTTGGTATGCCTAGAAAGAACCTGAACCTAGAAAAGTAGACAGAAGCTTTCTTGTAACTTCACAACATTAAGAAATGAATCCCATCTTACCTCTATACTAGCACATGCCAACAGTAATATGTTTGCTTTTCACAAGGTTCACAAACACAAATATCATCCCGCAGCCAGCAAAAGCAAGCTAATGTCCTTTCATGGAGCTCAATCTGAATCCTATGTTACTGCTAGGTAGGTCATTGGATTTAACTTAAAATCTAAGGCTGTTAGGCAGCTTCCACATTCCAAGAACTTATGTTCTGTTTTTGCTTACATCTATGTCTCGACTATTCATTTCAGACAGATTCAATGTCCAATCCTATACTTCCCTTGCAGTTGCAGAATTAGTCAATTCTCGTAACTATACAGCTAGTGAAAGTTTTTTAATTTAAGATGAACAGCATGCATAATACCTGTAAGGATAAAACATCTATATGGCCTGTTGTTCCTAATAGATAGCCTTATCATGTGCTATCCACTGCAATAGCCATAAGACTCATGACACAGCTTTTTCTTGCATAGGATCTGCTGTAAATCATCTTTGTGGGATGCGCTATTAGATCTATGCGAGGAATGCAATTTGCCAGAAGCTAAGGAATTTTGTGTCAAAATCAAGGTTTTGGGGAAAAAAAAAAGAAGATAAAGGTCAAAAAGCTACCATATTTGTATGGGGTGTTAGGATAAAGCATCCATATGTGCCATATCAGATTTATATGCATTGTTGCCTAGCAGCATTTCATCTTCCAAATTCTCCAAAAGAACAATCATTTCTATAAAGAATTGTTATTAGATCATTTGTGATTCAACTCCAATAATCCGGAAAAGGACCCGTAGGAAAAGGAAAAAAGAAAGATGGGGACATGTGCAGTCAGACAAGCCTATTTTGTGTCTCTAAGATATGTTACAAACTGTCACAAGAGTCTATATACGTGAATACTTATCAGCACATATCTAAAAATCTCTCCTCACTAGAACAAAATTACTTAACCTAAGCTGCAACGCATGAATAACCAAAATCTGCTTGAGTAGATCAATGTCATAAAGAAAACAAATCAGCTTTCAACAGGATAATAATGCCAATAGTAATATATGAATTAAATTAACAAAAATATATTTTACATTATGGACGAGAAAAGCTAATGAACAAATATCAGTGGTTAAAGGGAAAAAGAACTAATCAAATCACAAAGGCATGCTCTGCAGGGAGAAAATAGTAACTAACCTGAGACTTTGACCATGAAAGGTCAAGCACATCATCCAGATGTCCTTGGAATGAACAAATGGGTTTATCTGTAAGTGCAAACACAGTCTCTGGGACAATCATATGGTCCAAGCTCAATGATTTTCTAGTTATAGATGATCTCCCTCTCCTCTTCTTCTCATGATGAACTTCTGCTGTTGGTGACAGCAAAGATGGTTCAGGTGACCCATTTGCAGCCAACAAAAAGTTAAAATTACCATCCTCTGGTTTATCAATCAATAATTCTCCTTTCCTCTCCGACTCTATAACTTGCCAAACATGAATCACACAATCCTCGCCTGCACTTGCTAGATACCTCCCATCTAAACTAAACTTAATGCTCCATATAGATCCATTGTGTGCCTGTATCTCCTGACTCTTGTAAAGAGCACTTAACTCTTTGAAAGACTTCCCATATTGTCTTACCCTCACTCTCTCAGGACCATGAAAAGACACATCTTGGCTGTCATCTGTTGCTGAACTAGACCTCCTTCCACCCTTTTCAGATCCAGTTTCCCTCTCATCACTACTTCTCTCTTTATACCCCTTAACACTACTTGCCACACTCCTGATACTCCTCAACCAGCTGCCCTTCTTTTTCATCTTCGACATCCCACCTCCAACATTTCCATTGGTATTGGAATCAAGATTATCTCTAGTACCATCTTCTACATTTTGTCTCCTCATCAATTCTTGCACAATCGGTGAATGCCCCACACTCATTTCAAACTCCTCCATTGTCAACTGCCTTCCAGTCCCTACTTCTTTCAATTTATTCCATGTCCCATCTTCCTTTATCTCATTAACCACAAATTCTTTCCCATTATCAAGATTCTTAATGGTGCATATTTGGGTTGGTGATGCTTCTGCCGCTACCGTCATAGCATCAACCCAACCATCCACATTAAAATCCAATTCCTCCACAAGCTCTCCCAAGCTTGTGTTCGAGCAACTTCCGTTCAAATTACCATTTGAATTCGTGGAAACAGATCGAGTTACATTCATTTTCTTTCCATATTTTCCTGAAGGCGGCTTATTAGGCGAAAGCGCAGTGGCATTATGAGAAAAAACAGTGGTAGCCTTTTTGCCACCACCAATAACAACATTACTGTTGTCCTTTTCGTTTCCATCATGATTGGAATTACATTTATTTACATTCATCAAATCATGTGAAAGAATCCGAGGAGAATAAACAGATAACAAAGAAGAAGAAGAAGAAGAACACGAATAAAAATCATCATTACACTTGTCACCACCATCGTCCCGATCCGTTCTCGAACCAGCACCGTCTGATTTCGATCGAACGATGCCACCAGAACTACTGGAACCTGGTCGTTCCTGACTCAGATGATCCGACGACGCCGACCGGCTAAAGCTGGAATCCCCCCCAGTCTTCCCCCGGGAAAGAGAAGGGTCAGCACTGAGACCCATCTGATGGAGTAAACTTTGGCGACGCTCAGAAACAGAAGCTGGTTCAGAGATCCAAACATCATACTTGGACACACCCAATGGGAATTTATGAACAGGGAATGAGGGGTCATTGTTACTGGCAGGGGAGTTGTAACTGGAATTGGAGTGGGTCGGGTAGGGGTCAGGATCGGTGTCGGAGTTGGAAGCAGAACAAGAACAAGACGAAGAAGCAATGCGATCAAGGGATTCGTAGAAGTGCTCCTCTTCTTCTTCCTCCTCTTGCTCCTCCTCTTCTTCTTTTTCACCGCCGTCTTTGCGCTTAATATAGTTATTCCTGCTCATCTCTTGGTCATTGTGTATCTATGCTCTAGAAAGAGGCCATCAGGCATTTGATTTCCATTAAAGAAAACAACAAATGCCCGGGCCAAGAATGAACAAACAGAAGACGAAGAGAAGAAGAAAAGAGACGGGTATAATGGAATTGGTTTAGTTTCAGTTATTTTGGTAATTGGGTATGCAGTTGGTGTTAAATGTGAGTATAAAGATAGGATCTTTGGGGGATTGGGGAGATCGGAGAGAAGACAGATCCGATGAGAGAGAGGGGAAAAGGGAACGAAGCCCTATGTGCTGAGAAGGAATAGAGGGGAGGGGCTGGGAGAGAGAGTTTGTGATGTTTTTATGTAAATTTGTGCGTATGCGTGTGGAGAAGTGGGGAGAAGCGATCTGGCGAGAGAGTGTTTTTGTGTTTGTGTCTTCCGTTTTTTGTTTTTGTTTTTGTTTCTTTTTTTTTTTTTTTTCCATTTCTTTATCTATTAAAGTTGAAAAATTAAAATATAAATGCAAATAGAGATAGTGGGTTACATGTAGAATCAATATTTGACATTTGGTTTAGAGCATTGCGAGGGCATTTTACGTTTTCGTTGTTTCTAAATATTTTTTATACATTTTGTCGAGATTGGGTATTAAATTCAAAATTTTTCATTTTATCGTGACTAATTTATATCTAATATATCAATTAAATTAACTCTAATTGGTACTATTATTTTATTTATACACAGATTCTAAATTTTCAATTATTAAGGATTAATTGTTTGATGATAAATGATAACTCATAGTGAATAAATAAATTTATTGATAAAATTAATTATAATATGTCATGTCTTGAGAAATAGTTATTAATTTATTAAAATAACATTTTATGATTAAATTCAAAAGCGTAATTATTACCGCTGCTACTAAATTGATAAACAAATGTACTAATTTGCAAAAAATTCAATTGAGTTTTCATAGACTTCCTAAAGCAAGAAATCAAGATTCATATTTTATTCAATTTATGTATAACTTATTCACTTAATTTTATCATGTTACGCAGTGAACAATGATATTCTTATTTACAGATGAAAGAATCCAAAATCCTTATATTACATGACATCATATAATTAATCTATTACCGTAATAAAAACAAAATGAAAAATTGTTCAGTGTTAATGAATGGGATAAATGAATTGCATTTATCGTATAGAGGTGTTTGAAATTGTAGTTGAATATTTTAAAAACAGTTTTTGAATTTTTTTATTTAATTAATTAAGTTTTTTAATTTTTTATAAACTATTTTTTGAAATCTGTTTTTGAAAAAAGTATTTATTTATATATTTCTATTTAAAAACAGTTTTTAAAATTTAAAAAAATTAAAAATACATTTTTTTTTAAAAACCGTTTTTTTCAACAAATGAGCTATCGAAAATTCCTCCATGATAAGTTGAATTGTTATTTTCTTCTTGTTAATAATTAAGGTATTGGGTGTTCTTTTCCAATAAGCAAATAGCATGTGGATTACTTTAAAATTTTAAAACATTTTGACATATTTATGAAATTTATTTGATTTTCTTTTTGAAATACTAAAGGTGCAATTTCCCACATATTGGCAGAAAAATTAAATTCAATAGCACCAATAAACTTGAGTTCAAATTAAAAAAAAAAAAAAAAAATCAATAGCATTGATGACTGGGCATGTAAGAAGTTAAAAATTGGGCTTTGATATGAGAAAAATGTGAAAGGGAGAGAGTGGGCTTTTAGTAAAGACAGAAATTGAAGCCCATAATTAAAGAGAAAAAGAAAGAAGAGTTACAGCTAAACAATGTTGTTGAGTTGAGAAGTTCTCTCATAAAACAGGCAGGCGCACATGTTGTCCAGCCCATTACTATTATTTGAATTTTGAAGCTGACAACTGCCTCTTTACTTCAACTGCATTTTGGGACCATCTCTATTTATTTTTTCATTCATGTTTCTTCTCTCTCTCTCTCTCTACCATGAATTTGCAGGTTGTGGTTGGTGTTTTAAGCATAATGAAAATGCTATCTGCCCCAGTACCAACTTTTGTTTAATATATATTAAATTATTTGCATTTTGTTAATTTGTTATTCAACTTGTACTAAAATACAAACAGCAGATAGCATTTTGTTAATTCATTTACTTGTGTTGTTCAACTTGTACTAAAATATAAACATTTTAATACAGTTGAAACAAGTTGATATAAGTTGGTACAAAATAAGTTGTGACAAACAATCCGAATTTTAAATATCATCTAATATATTATGTACTATCAGTTATGTAATATTTTTTTAGGATTTTGATACAAGACGAGATCAATACACCTCGGCTAATTGAAAATAGCAATGTAGCACAACTGTATTGTTTGTTATGAGTGATACATAAATCAATATGAACGTTAAATAACAGTCAAAAAATTATTTTAAGAAATAATAAATAATTTGAATTATGATTAATTACCAAAAAGACCTAAATTATTAGCATTTTAACAATTTTAACTCAAACTAAAAAAATTTACAAAAGAATATACAATCTTTCATTTTTAAGAATCCAAATTCTTGGAACTAATTGCAATGTTACTAAAATTGTTATGGAGGAGTTCTCATTCTGATTTTTTTTTTTCTTTATGTTGATGAATGTTTTTCTGACCAAGATTGTGAAGGTGGGTTTAATGTTCCTTCCTCTTGCCCACAAGGATTTTCTAGTTGTAGCTGTGTAAGGCCAACTGGTTACCTCTCTAAATCTCTATGTCCATTTTTTTCAAACTTTCGGGTTTAGTTGTGGATGAATCTCAGCAATGAGGAGAGAAGACGAAAGATTTTGTTATGCACTGTATTTTATTGTGCAGGTTGTGGTTGGTGTTTAATATGCACTGTATTTTATTAATTCACTTGTGTTGCTCAACTTGTATTAAAATACAAATATTTTAATACAGTTGAAACAAATTGATATAAAATAAGTCGTGATAAACAATCAGAATTTTAAATATCGTCTTACACGTTATGTATTATCTATTATGTAATATTTTTTTAGGATTCGGATACAATACGAAACTAATATACTTCAACTAATTGAAAATAGCAATGTAATACAACTGTATCGTTTGTTATGAGTGATACATAAATCTATATAAATGTTAAAAAACAGTCAAAAAATTATTTTAAAAAATAATAAATAATTTAAATTATGATCAATTACCAAAAAACCTAAACTATTAGCATTTTAACAATTTTAACTCAAACTAAAAAAAATTTACAAAAGAATATACAATCTTTCATTTTTAAGAATCCAAATTCTTGGAACTAATTGCAATGTTACTAAAATTATTATGGAGGAGTTCTCATTCTGATTTTTTTTTTCTTTATGTTGATTAATTATTTGATGAATGTTTTTCTGACCAAGATTGTGAAGGTGGGTTTAATGTTCCTTCCTCTTGCCCACAAGGATTTTCTAGTTGCAGATGTGTAAGGCCAACTGGTTACCTCTCTAAATCTCTATCTTCATTTTTTTTTAAACTTTCGGGTTTAGTTGTGGATGAATCTCAGCAATGAGGAGAGAAGATGAAAGATTTTTAATTTTTTTTTTAATTTAGTCCTTACTTTTTGTTTAAATTATGGATGAGCTCCAATTTGCTGACTCATCTTTTTTTATAATAATAATAAAAAAAATTTCTGGCTGCAACGTATGATATAACCACCAGATTTCTGATCAGAAGTTATTTTGGAAAAAAAAAAAAGAGATTGTATATTCTTTTGAAAATTTTTTTAATTTGAGTTAAAATTGTTAAAACGCTAATGTTTTGGATTTTTTTAGGTAATTAATCCTATAAATTATAGATCTTAAACTTTTCAAGAAAATATGAATGAATATATTATTATTTCTTCCATTTTCTTAAATTTTAGAGAGATTATATTAAAGGAAAAATTACTATTTATGAGATTTGACATATTATATTAATACCTCCCGAAATTCAAAAATTATGTTATTTACTCCTTTTGTTTTATTCCATTAAACAATGTAATCATACAGATAAATTTTTAAGCATTTACTGTTAATTATAAAAAATATTCTCTTTTGTTTATAAAAGTATTAATATAATAGGTCAAACTTCAAAAGGGTAATAGTATAATATGTTGAATTTTAAGGGGTACTACTACAATAAATCAAACTTTAGAAAGTAAATGATAATTTTTTCTTTATTATTTTACTACAATATAGCGTCTTTCTAATAAAAAATCTAACATAATGGCGTATTAATAAAATATGATAAAACAGATATGACAAATAATATAATTTTTAAATTTCCGAGAGATACTAATATATTATATCAAATCTCATTGAGTAAATAATAATTTTCTCTATATTAATTATACTATATTTATAATACATGTAAGCACTTCTATACTTGTAATATATATATATATATATATACACTCGTTAGGTCTTTAAACTTTTACGCTTAATATATTGATTTTGGTTATTTCAAATTAAATTATTATTAATTTAAAATTTAAATGTAAAATTTAAATTATTAATTTTAATACAATTATTTATTAAAATTTTTTAATAATTAAAAATTTTTTGGTTTGAACATTCTAACTTTTTAATAATTAATTTTGTTTTATATTATTTAGTTCTATAGAGGAATTTTTTCATTGTATTTCCCGTTATAAGAAATGTGATTTTTATCTTCATATTCAATAAAATATTTATTTCTTATAAAAAAATTCAAAATATTTTTTTATAATAAAATTATTTATTTGATAGTATTTATTATGTTTATATTAGAAAACTATTATATAATTTATATTTTTAAATAAAATAATTTTTATTTAAATATTTATTAATTTAATATATTATACATTAAATATTTATTAATTTGAATAATTTTGATAGTTATTTTTTAAAATTTACAGTACTGATAGACGATACGGTCGATATAATCTAATTCAAACCGATAGTATTACACCAATTTTGATGCCAATATGCTACATGATAAAAGCATAAATATATGGTGAATATTTCAAGAAAGATGAAAGAGCCTACATTTCACCTTCTTTTTAGGTTAATAATGCGTAGTTAGTAATAATTATAAGCAATGTTTATTTCGAAAATTTTCTATTTCATTTTAAAGTTACAATTTTTAAGATTCATATTTAATATATATATATATATATATATATATGTTAATTTTTTTATTATTGAAATTATATATTTTTTAGTATCGATGAAAAATATTGAAATAAATTGTAATGAAAAATTTACAAAATTGATGACAATTAATCATTTTTTTAATCTATATGAAATGTGTCAACATGGGTATTTAAATTATTCGATATCTATTTTATTTTAGCTCATTATATAAGTACTTGCTATCTTTTTCTTTTTCTTTCTATTTTAAAAATTTATATTCTAATGACGCATAATAACTTTTATGATTTAATCATATGAAATTTCTTGAAAATGTATAATAACTCTCTTATCTTTCATTTCTTATCACATTTGAATATATATAGAATTACAAGGAAACAATACCTATAATAAAGCAATAAATCCCAAATCATAGCTCATTAATGCAAATTAATCCCTTAATTATAGTCCATAATCTCGTAAGAATAATCCTCTAAATTAGGAAGGAGAATAACTCTAAATAAAGAAATAGAACATGATGTTTCAACACACCCCCTCAAATTAGTGCATATATGTCACAAATGTCCAACTTGTCTACAAACTTCAAGAACATTTTGTTTGAAACAACTTTAGTTAGAATATCAGCTAATTGATCCTCATACCGAATTTTAGGTAGTTCCACAATTTTTTCATCAAGCTTTTTCTTAATGAAAAATCAACCCACCTCGACATATTTTGTATGATAATGTTGAACTGGATTGTGTGTAATGTCATATGCTTCTTTGTTGTCACAAAAAAGTTGGATATGCTGCTTTGATGGATAATCCAACCCTTACAAGAGAAGACTTAGCCATAATGTTTTGCGAATTCCAAGCGCCATGCTTCTATATTCAGCCTCTGCACTTGAGTGAGCCATAATATTTTGTTTGTTTTTTTTTCATGTTACAAGATTACCTCCAGCAAAGGTAAAATAATCGGAAATTCGTATCACTTGCCCAATTGGCATCTGTATATGTTTTGGAAGTCTTTTGTTTTTAGTGAATACCCCTTTTCTTAGAGCAGACTTTAGGTATCTTAAGCATAAATTGGGGTGTGCAAAATCAAACCGAATCGAATCATATTCGATTTAGTTTCTTCCGTCCTCAATTTAAAATTTGGTTTGTTCCCAATATTATATATATATATATATTTATAATATTTTATTTTGATTTATGGTAGGATAAATTTATGAACTATGGAAACTTATTTTAATTTATATTAACTAATTTTAATTTGAAGTAATTAATAAATTTATAATATTTATTTTTAATTTATACTAATTTATTAAAGTTGTGATAATTGATTTTAATTTATAATAATTCATAAAGTTATGGTAATTTAATTTAATTTATGATAACTATGGTAGTTGATAAAGTAATGTTTATATTAATTTATCATAATATGTGTTATTTTATCTTAATTTGTAGTAATTTATAGTTATATTATTGAATTTTAACTTATATATTATAATTAATAAAGTTATGATGTTTGGTTTTAAATAATAATAATAATAACAATAATAATAATAATAATAATTTATATAAATTTAATTAATTAACAAAACCGATTAAACTGAACTGAAATATTTCAGTTCAGTTCAATTCGATTTTCATGATTTAGCATCAGTTTGATTTTTATAATTTCGATTCGATTTTGAATTGAATCAAGTGAATGCTTACCCCTACGCATAACAAGAACCATATGTTCTCCAAGATTTTGCATAAACTGACTGAAAATGCTCCAGGTATAGGCTAAATATGGTATAGTATGTGATAAATACATCAATCTCCCTACAAGCCTTTGATATCTTTCTTTATCAACTAGTACTTGCATCTTAACACAACTTTAAATCCTCTTCTACTAGTTGACTAGCTGACATACCTATTTCTTTTAACAAATCTAACGCATATTTTCTTTAAAATAAAAATATCCCTTTATTAGATCGAGATACTTCAATCCCAAGAAAATATTTTAAAGGGCCTAGATCTTTCATCTCAAACTCTTTAGACAAATAGTTATGCAAGTCTTTCCTTTCTTTTGGATCATTTTCTATAACCATCATATCATCCAAATACACAATGAGTGTAGTGATTTTGTCCTGCTTCCTTTTAAGGAAAAAAGTATGATTAATGTTGCTTTGATGGTAGCCAAATGCCTTCATAGACTGTGTGAACCTTCCAAACTAGACTCTTAGAGATTGCTTTAACCCATATAATAACTTCTTTAGTTTGCACAACTTTTGTTTTTTTTTTTCCTTCAGTTATCATGTATCCTAGTGGGAGATCTATGTAGACTTCTTCAAATAATTCACCATGTAGAAAAATAATTTTTTACATCAATTTGCTGTAAAGGCTAGTCCAAGTTTGCAACTAAAGATAGTAAGACACGAATTGTGTTGATTTTGGCTACAAGAGCAAAAATTTCAATATAATCAATTTTATAGGTTTGAGTGTAACCTTTTGCTATTAGGCTTGTTTTATATGATTCAATTGTGCCATCAGCTTTGTACTTTATAGTGTAAACCAATGACATCCAATTGTTTTTTTTTCCTAGTGGTAGATTAACCAGCTCCCATATTCCATTTTTTTTCTAAGATTTTTATCTCTTCATTCATAGCCACTCTCCATATTGGGCTAGTTAAGGCTTCCTGCACATTATTATGAATAGATACAACAAATTATTGATTCTCAAAAGACATATTTGATTCAGACAATTGATGATTAGACATATAATGGCTCATATGATATTTAAGCTTACTAGAAAGTTCAGGTTTGTTTTTGGGTTTTGGAATACCTCTGTTTTAACGTTATGGCAATTGTCCTTTGTATGGCTGAGGAGCAATTTTAGTAAGAGATTAGTGTAGTATGTCAGACGAGGGAGGAGCCATGTTCAAAAAACTCCATTTCAATCTCATCAGCATAAGTTGGAAGTCGACTACTTTGATCCAAAGTTGCACCATCTAAGTCTTGTTCACCATTTCTTGCTTGTATATCTTCATTAATAAAATCTAATGTTATATTGATCACATCTTCAAAAACATTTTCATCATAATTTAGAGTCTAAATGTCTTTTCAATACTCCCCTACCTTCAAACTCTGAGAAATACATTTTATTTTCATAAAAAACATCATTGTGATAAATAGTCATATTGAAGGATGGTAACACCGATATCCTTTCTGATGTGTGGCATATCCAACAAAGACACATTTTGCAATGCTTGAGTTAACTTAGTGCATTGATGTTTATGAAGGTGAATAAACACCACACATCCAAAAAAATGAGGTTGCAAATTTGAAACAATTGGAGCAGTAGCTGCATCATTGAGAAATTGGAATGGTGTTTTGAATTTGATGGTGTTAGAAGGGACTCGAGTGATTAGATATAATGCAAAATTGAGAGCTTCTCCTTAATAATATAATGACATATGAGCTTCAATTAACAAAGTCCATACAACCTCTAATAAATGTCGATTTTTACGCTCTACGACTCCATTTTGTTGAGGTGTGTTGGAACAAGTAGTTTAATGAATCATTCCTTATGCTTCCATGTATTTTTGAAATTCAACACTCTTATACTCTCCACTGTTGTCACTCCAAAGGACCTAAATTTTTGTATTATATTAAGTTTCAATCATTTTATGAAGCTTTTGAAAAACTTAGTTCACTTCACTTTTGGATTTCATCAACCACAACCATGTCATCCTAATATAATCATTAATGAATATCGCAAACCATCTTGATCTACCTAAAGTAGGAACTTTAGATAGACCCTAAACATCAGAATGAATAAGCATAAAAGGATGTGGACTTTTATTTAATTGTAAAGGAAAAGAAGTACAATGACTTTTTGCAAGTTCACAAACATCACACTAGCAAACATAAACATCAACTTTGGCAAATAAAATAGGAAATAATTTTTTGAAATATCCAAAGGAAACACGTCCTAGCTGGTGATGCCATAACCAAATTCTTTTTGTTGTTTTGTCCTCTTTAAAGTTGTCCACTTTTAAAGCTTGTTTCAAATTTTCGATGCTTTTTTTATTCCAAATCCAAGTAATATACCTTTCCCCTTAATACCATAACTAATCGTCTTCCTAGTTTTGATATCCTTAAGCACACAAAAGTCAAGCCAAACAATTACAACATAAGATAAGGCAATTGTTATTTGGGAAACAAACAAAGAGATTATAATCCAAAGATGGAATAACCAAAGCAGAATCTAAATTTAAGTGTTAGGTTCATTATCCTTAATGAACAATACAACATTTTATTCACTTATAAGATATCTATATCTCTTGGAAACAACTCGTATCCTACCACACTTATGAAGTTATTGTATTTCATAAAGTCTTACTGTCACTTCATCTTTATGAGTAACAACTTCTAAGCTTCGAACTTTATTCGTGTCTGCTTGAGCATCTTGAACATTATTAAGTTCAATCTTGCTCTCATTATCTTCTTATAGAAGAAACTTTTACTCTTGAAATGTAGCATATTTTGAACAAACACCTTTTGTTCAAATAGTGGTTAAACTGATATCCAAATGATTCTCATTGGTTATTCCACATACAGATATTAGGTTAGACTTTGCTTTGAGCTAGTCTAACATTATCTGCTTCTCCTAAGCAGGACAATTATAAATTTTCATTTATGAAAGTTTATAAGTTTTATGTTACTTCAAATATTATATGGAACAACATCAACTGACTGATAAGATATTATGTTTATCATATAAACATAATATCATGTGCATTACCATAAAAGGAATGTTAAGGAATTCTAAAAGCTTATTATGTACCTCACCATATCTAACAAGGTTCGACTACTTATTTTATCCACATCATTATGCTATGGCGTATAAAGTATGGTTCATTGAGGTAAAATCTCATTATCTCTTATATGATATTGAAATATTTAGCTTAAGTATTATTTTACTTCGATATTATCTAAGTAACTTAATACTTTTGTCGAATTGTTCCTTTACTTCATTTTTTAATTCTTTGAACATTTTGAAGATTTCAAATTTGTATCTCATCATATACAAATATCCAAATTATGAGTGATCATAATTAAGGTAATGAAGTAGACAAAACCATATATGACATGCATGAACATTAGTCCATTCTATATGTACAAGGTCCATAAGTCCTTTTACATGTTCATCCTTTTCACTAAAAGGTGATTTTGTCAACTTGCATAGCAAATAATATTCACATGTATCATATGATTCATAATCAAATGACTCCAAGTTACCATAACTCATCATATGATTCTCTTTTATATGCCCGAGTTAACAATGCCATAATTTATGGTTTTAGGTCATCAACCCTTTAAATTTAATATTGAGGATAGAATCAAGTATTCCAATAGCATAAACTCTATTGCATAATATTTTAGTTTTAGAAGAAATATCATTTGACCATATAGAACGACAATTATGCTTAATTTATCAATTTTAAAAAATTAATAGTAGAAAAATATTTAAAAAATTCATTAATTTGTGATAAATTTTGCTATTTTTTAAATTAGGTTATTTTGTTTGGAAAATAATAGGCAAAATTAAGAGTTTTTTCTCAATATTTATCAAATTTACGTGATTAAATTTTTACATTTTTATTCAAGAGTTTTTTTACTATTATTTTATCATATTTTGAACCTTTAAAAACATAATTAATTGACCTAAAAAATTAATTTTTTTGTTCAACATGAATTATAAAAAATATAAAGTCAACCCACAAAAATGTTATCTTGCCCTTCAATTTGGAGGCCAAGCAACCTACTAGTTTTTTAACACCAAGGATTTGAAAGCCCTGTGTTTGGGGAGAATTTAGAGAGATTATATAATAATGACTTTTAAGGTGTGTATCAAGATGTCACTTTCCTAAAGGTGAATTTGTTATTCCTTTAGGTGAACTTGTTATTCCTTTAGGGTACAATGAAGCAATATATAACACTTTATTGATGGTAATTTCTGAACTAGACAGTTAAGTGTATGAGAAAAATACTGAATAAGTTTTTATTCTGCAATAATCTAAGCCTATAATCTAATATATTATAGAGAAAATATGTTAAAAGGAATTCTAATAGGTTTAGAATAGTTGATTAGATCGTATCTATCTAGATTATATCTTATTTGATAGAGTTCTCGTGATGCCCGCCATGACCTCATGACAGTAGCCAAGCCAGTGCAAGCTAAAATCGCAGATAGGTGTTATAACCTCATAATGCCCATCACGAACATGACAGAAGCTAAGCCAACCATATGCATCACAACCTTGTGATACTCATCACGAGCTAGTGATGCTTCAGCTTTGCCAACCATCACTTGCTCGTAACACTCATCATGAACGTGATAGAGACTTACACTTTATAACTTGTCATGAGCTCATGACAACCATCACTTACTCGTGATATAAAACCTACATTTTGAAAATACCTAACAATCTGCCCCTATTTTCAAGATGAACAAAAATTCAAATCAGTTTCAGTACTAATAATTATATGCATAAATAATGGTATCTCGCGATTTGAACCACTTTATAGTAGAGTTTCATTACAACATATCAGAATACAATGGTAAACAAGTTCTGAACCACTTATTATATTTGATAAGCAGAACAAATCTCTGCACATATAATGTTTAAACTTTTGGTTGCATAACAAATGATAGTTTTATTAAGGCTTTCTATCCATATATCATTCATGAGTGCTTAAAAGCCAAGCCTTTGAGCTCATTGAAGCGGTTGCACTTCGCATCCACATAGGTAGACCTTTTCATGCCCTTGTACTAAGCATGTAACCTGAATAAAACATTATCTTTAGGTCTATTACGAGATCAATTCTCAACCTCACATAACTATACAATATGAGTACCAAACACTATTTTACCTTGGGATGGCATAAACAAACTATTAAGTGCTTGCAAAGCACACTAATAATATACTTTGCTCATTGAACTTAAGACTTGATATTGTATCAAGAGTTAAGTTAAGTTTCCATCATTGGTGATTTAAATTCAGTAGGCTTGAGCCCTATCCCCTTTAATGTTTTGTTCACCAAGTCTCTTGGCCAATCATTGGTTAATGGATTTGCCAAATTTTGAGATGATCTAACAAAGTCAATTGTGATCACTCCATTAAAGATCAGCTCTCTCACTTGACTGTGTCTTTGTCCAACATGTCTAGACTTGCAAGTATAGACATGACTATAAGCTCTAGCTAATGTAGCTTCACTATCATAATAAATAGATATAGGTGCAATTGGCTTAGGCCACAAAAGCATATTATAAAGCATATATCTAAGCCATTCAACTTCTTTAACTACTGAAGGCAAAGTTATAAACTTAGCTGCTATTGTGGAATCAACTATGCAAGTTTGTATCTTAGAAGCCCAAGAAACTGCACCTCCACCAAGCATAAAGATTCACCCACTAGTAGAGGCATAATCCTCTCTATCAATAATCCAACTTCCATATAAGTACCCTTCCATCACTAATGGATAACCATCATTACTTAAACTACAATTCATGGTTTTCTTAAGGTACTTCAGAATCCTTCTAATTGCATACCAATGCATATCATTTGGATTACATGTGTATCTACTCATCTTTCTAATAGTATAAACTATGTCTGATCTAGTGCAAGTCATTATATACATTAAACAACCTATTATCTTGGCATATTCAAGTTGTGATACTAAACTGCCCTTATTTTTGGATAGTTTCAAGCTTGAATCAAGCAGTGTGGAGGCTGGATTACAATCAAAATGATTGAACCTTTTCAGAACTTTCTCAATATAATAAGATTGTGAAAATGATATACTTTCTCCATCTCTCACTATCCTTATACCAAGGATGATATTTGCCTCACCTATATCTTTTATAGCAAAATTGCAAGATAGAAATTCTTTAGTTACTTGAATTACTTCAAGATTGGTTCCAAAGATCAACATGTCATCCACATGTAGACAAATAATAACACCTTTATTTTCATTATTGAACTTACTATAAACACATTCATCTAATTCGTTAATATTGAATCCATTAGCAAGCACAACTTGGTCAAATTTTTAATGCCATTGTTTAGGTACTTATTTTAATCCATATAAGGATTTAACAAGTCTACACACTTTGTGCTCTTGTCCAGGCATAACAAACTCTTCAGGTTGTTTCATATAAACTTCTTCATCAAGTTCACCATTTAAGAATACGGTCTTTACATCCATTTAGTGAATTACTAGCTAATTTATAACTGCAAGTGCTATTAGCACTTGGATTGTTGCAATCCTTGCTATTGGTGTATAAATATCAAAATAATCAATACCACGCTTTTAAGTAAAACCTTGTGCAACCAATCTCACTTTTCTTTTATCTAAGGATCCATCAACCTTTCTTTTAGTTTTGAAGATCCATTTACAGCTGATTGGCTTGCAACCAGGTGGAAGATCCACCAATTCCCATGTATTGTTTCCAATATGGAATCCATTTCATCATTTATAGCTTCTTTCCAGAAAGAAGCATAATGGGATTTTATTGCTTCCTCATGTGTCAAAGGGTCTGCTTCTCTACTATAGCAATAAGATATTTGGCTAACTATTAATTCTCTTGTTCCTTCTATAAGAAACATTTGAAAGTCATCACCAAAATCTTTTGCTTTCCCAGCTCTTTTGCTCTTTCAAAGTTCAATTTCTTCATCATCATCAATGACATCTTTCCTTTTCTCAAGGTTTGAACCATCTCCACGTTTTAAAGTTGGTTTTGAAACTTTATTGAATCTATTTTCATCAAAGACAACATCCCTTAATTCAATAATCGTGTTTATTGGCATTGAATCATTAGACTCAATAACAACGAACCTATAAGCTTTAGAATTTGTGCACATCCAAGGAAAATGCATTCCACACCCTTTTCACCCAATTTCTTTCTTTTGGATTCGGGTACTTTCACAATTGCCCTACAACTCCAAAGTCTTAAATAGTTTAGGTTAGGCTTCCTTTTGTTCCAAAACACATAAGGAGTTGTGTTATTCCTTTTACTAGGAACTCAATTTAGGATATGGCAAGCTGTTAACATTGCCTCTCCCTAATAGCCTTGACTAAAGCCTGAATTTGACACCATTACATTGACCATTTCCATTAGAACACGATTTTTGCATTCAACTACACCACTTTGTTATGGTGTATAGGGGGCAGTAATCTCATGCACAATTCTTGTAATACCCCTTATCCTTCCGTATACACTATAGTATACCAGACTGATAAGTAGTGTTACGGTTTACAAAACCAAATATTAAAACATTTGTAAATAATATAAAATACTATAACATTTTTCTTTTAAGTAGAATAAAATATAAAACAAGAATATATAATTCTAAACTCGCTCTTTGTCTATAT
>CATIWF010208746.1:0-22001 GCA_949630135.1 Balakata baccata
TTGCTGCAGCAAGGTCCTAAAGGTATTCAGGAAGTGATTCAGAATTTTGAGAAGGTAATGAAGTTGTTTTTTCAGCACTTGGATGATCCCCACCATAAAGTTGCACAAGCAGCTCTTTCAACACTTGCAGATATTATTCCCCCATGCCGTAAGCCATTTGAGAGTTACATGGAAAGGATCTTACCCCATGTTTTTTCTCGACTAATTGACCCCAAAGAACTAGTTAGGCAAGCTTGCTCTACTACTTTGGAAATTGTTAGCAAAACTTATGGTGTTGATACTCTCTTACCTGCATTGCTCCGTTCACTGGATGAACAGCGATCACCGAAGGCCAAGCTGGCTGTTATTGAGTTTGCTATCAGTTCCTTTAACAAGCATGCAGTGAATTCTGAAGGTTCTGGTAATACAGGCATTTTAAAATTATGGCTGGCTAAATTGACTCCCCTAGTCCATGATAAAAATACTAAGCTCAAGGAGGCAGCTATTATGTGCATCATATCGGTTTACTCCCACTTTGATCCAACAGATGTCCTTAATTTCATTCTTAGTTTATCAGTTGAAGATCAAAATTCCTTGAGGCGAGCACTTAAACAGTACACTCCTCGTATTGAAGTGGACCTAATGAACTTTTTACAGAATAAAAAGGAGCGACAGCGCTCTAAATCCACTTATGACGCATCTGATGTTGTTGGAACGTCTTCAGAGAAGAGTCATTTCCTGGGAAGGTATTCTGCTGGTACAATTGACGGTGATAATGGCAGGAAGTGGAGCTCTACCCAAGAATCCACTCTTATTGCTGGAAGTATTAGCCAGGGATCTTCTGACGAAACTCATGAGAACATGTATCGGAATTTTGAGAATAGTTCGAATGCAGATATCCATAGTTCAAGGACTAGTGATTTGACCTACATAGTTAATTCTACTGCACAGAATGTGGCATCCCGGGTTCATCTTGAGAATGCGGACCATAGCTTTAATGAGGAGGGATTGTCTACTCCTCGGCTTGACATCAATGCACTAACGAGTTCTGAACCAATAGCAGATGCTGAAGGCTTTGGGCATGACAACAATGCTCTGCATGACTTGGACCTCAATCATCACAAGCCTGCAGCTGTAAAGATTAACACTTTGCCAGATTCAGGTCCTAGCATTCCCCAAATTCTTCACCTGGTGAGATTAGTGACCTACATGATTTGTTAGTAAATATTTCTCTGTGCTGAAGACTGAAGTAGTGTGATTTAAGCAAAATATTTATATATTCTTTCGAAAGAAAATGATGTTTTTGCCACCTTCAATTTACAGATTTGCATTGGTAATGATGAAAGTCCTACTGCTAGTAAGTGTGGTGCACTTCAGCTGTTAATTGAAGCATCTATGGCTAATGATCACTCTGTTTGGTCCAATGTATGATCATTCGCTCTCTCTCTTACACACGCACAACACACACATTTACATGTGCAAGCACTTATTATTTCTACTTTTTCAAAAGGTTCTTACCGGTCATAATTGAGTAACTACAATTTTGGAATTTTGTAATCTTTTCTTGTGACCTCTTTTAAGATTTGGTGCAAGATGCTGTAAGTTTAGTATCAGACGTGATGCAGGAGACCTTTTTACACCAGTATCTGTCTTAAGCAATTTGTAGGCATGAAACTGAAGAAGGATATTGTCTACAGTTCTTAAAAATGTATTATTTGTTTTGTTATGCAAGTCTTGATGTGTTATTCATGTTTAATGCTTTCATATACTTATGGTATTGGGTAACTAGAATTAAAGGCTATGATTAATTGTTTCTAGAATTTCACAGTTTATTCTTTGGAAATAGGTTTCAGTGGCATTTTGATGACTTGACGTTCCCATTGCCAATGAAACTTACCTGCTTTTTGTACTTTTTATGTTCTCTTCCTTTCTTTATGCCCAGTAATATTTCTTTCAAAATTACCCAACTAAATCAATGGTTCACTATATCTCCAACCACATGAAACAATTTTTATTCTAATAATCAATTGTTGTGTGATCATTAGCTTGTGTTACATTTAACTGTTAATTTGCTCTCTTTTCCTTTGTGGAGCTTGTCTTCCATGTGGATATTTAATAAACTGGTAGCTAATTAGTGGTTATGTTATCGGATTGATAGTTACTCTTGATGCGCTCACATGCTATTTTTATGCTGACTGTAATTCTACATTCGCAGTACTTCAACCAAATTTTGTCTGCTGTACTTGAGATATTGGATGATGCTGAATCCTCTATTCGGGAACTTGTGCTTTCATTGATTGTTGAAATGCTGAAAAACCAGGTGTGTATTTTATTTTGTGTGTTCTAGGGTGAATGTTCTTGTATTAGTAATAATTATAGCCTAATTTTTTTGTTCTTTATGTGTTTACAGAAAGATGCCATGGAAGATTCCATTGAGATTGTGACTGAGAAGCTGCTTCATGTTACGAAGGATGCTATTTCAAAAGTAATTTTTTTTCTTTGTAGCTTATCCCTTGCTTTCCTTGCTTGGTGTTATTATTATTATTATTTGAATTTTTTGAACTCCTGTTGGGTTCTGTTTTCTTATTTCAATCTTTTGTTTATGATATTTAGGTATCTAATGAAGCTGAGCATTGCTTGAGCATCATGCTGTCTCAGTATGATCCGTTCAGATGTTTAAGTGTAAGTGGTTCAGAAACTCTGTATTTGTGAAAAAAACTATTACTTGATCATTTCAATGAGCTTTGGGGTTTGCTTGCTATGTTAATTTTTTTTTTCAGACTTTTGTAATTAATTAATTGGTGTTGTCAATAACTGGCTTTGCAGGTTGTTGTTCCTCTATTGGTTACTGAAGATGAGAAAACTCTTGTTACATGCATAAATTGTTTGACGAAGGTAATCATTAATTTTTGACATATTATGCTGTTTGCTGACAGATGCTTTTTATGCCAGTCGTGAATCCATTCCGCAACTTGCCAATTTTAACGATATTTGATCATGGACGTCTGTTAAGCCCCTTCTCTTTGTCTTCAGCTTGTTGGCAGGCTCTCACAGGAGGAACTAATGACTCAGTTACCATCATTCTTGCCTGCGCTCTTTGAAGCCTTTGGAAACCAGAGTGCAGATGTTCGCAAGGTAATCCAGATTCTTTTTGTTTACATTTATGACTTATCTTACTCTAGAAATCTGTTAGTGGTAAGTTTTGTAACAAGTTGCCTGATCAATCAATTTCTCAACAACCCGGTGATAGTGCAAGAATGTATACTGTCAATAATATTACACGTTATTTACGGAATCTCACTTTACATTTATAATATCGCTTCTCTGTGGTTTTCTTCCCATCCAAAATTTATTTCTGTAATGTTGTAACTTTTGGTTTGTTGGTTATTGGGAGGTGGTGCAGACCGTTGTTTTCTGCCTGGTGGATATATATATATTACTGGGGAAAGCATTTTTGCCATATTTGGAGGGGCTAAACAGCACACAGTTGCGGCTGGTAACCATTTATGCAAATAGGATATCACAAGCAAGAACAGGTAGGACAATAGATGCAAGCCATGATTAGTTTGAGAAATTGATTGTGAATGAAATTGTGGGTTTGGGGTTTGGTCTTGATTCATTGTTGTGTATATTTGTATGAATGCATTTTGGGAATGGTTTTTTGGTCTTTTGCCTTCTTAGATATTTTATTTTCTTATTCCCCCCCTATTCTATACCCTTGTGCTTATCATTGTTTGGTTTTTTGCTTTTAGCTGGAAACATATTATTTTGCAAATATTGTATTCAACATTTCAAAAGTCATTAGCAGTATGGAAGAAAGAAATGTTTTTCTTTCTCTTTTTTTTTCCTTGCGAAACAGTCGTACTGCAGTGTTGTGGACGAATATGTATTAGTTTTTCCTACTTTCTCAACTGGAAAAGATTCGCTTGTGTTAGCGACTAAAGAAAGGTAAAATGCTGCTCCCGTTTACCAGTATTTGCAGCATAGTGAAACTGAATTTATCCTTAATTGTAGTATTATTAACTTCGTTCAACTATTAAATTTGCTTTTATGCAACTCTAGACCTTTTATTTTCATGTTTATTCGTTTAATAACTAGATATCCAGATCTATCTATCAATCTAATTTTTGTAATATTTGGTAACTGTGAAATGTGCTTTATTTTCCATTACGAAGCTCAATGCTACAGTTTTCCTTTTTTTTTTTTCTTTTAAATTAATACCAGAATCTTCTTTATTACTTTTAAATAGTGTAATAATTGTTATGTGAGTCTTTATTTTCTTTTTTAGTTTCATTTATATTCATTTGATTGTTTTTGTTTTCATTATCATATTTTTTTTCAGATTTTGGGTATAAACGAACAAATAATTGATGTATATATATTAATAAATAATTATAGGAATATGAATATTCAGATTTATATTTAATTAAAATTATAACTACTTAAATAATTATAACTGTATAAAATATTAGAATCTCTTATTTGACTCACAAAGTGTGTATAGTTGAAATTTAATGGTTAATATAAAGTGTATTGTGTTAAACTTAATAATATATGTTTATTTTTCATCATAAAAACCTGGCTAAAAGAATCCGGTCATCAGTTTGGTCAAGTTTATTTTGTGACAATCTATCTATACATTAAAGCCGGGTGAGGTTACTGTTCATTACTGTACTGTAAATAGTGAACTCCCTAAATTACCCTCTTAATACCTCATAAAAAAAACGTCACCGTCCCATGCTAAACTCATAAAGAAAATGACGCCGTATAAGAAAAAACAATGCCAAATCCCTTTTGCTCCTTTTCTGCCGCCCCCTTTCTCTTCCTGCCAGCCATGAGTGGCTTCTTGCAACCAAAAATTTCCTCAATCCCAACACAAAGACAGCCCCAAAAAATACCTCCATAAACTACAGATTTACATCACTTAAAATTCCCAAATTGACCGAACCATTCATCCTCTCTCTTCCTGCCATGAATGCCTTCCTCCAACAAAAAATTTTCCCAATCCCCATCACAAAGACAGCCCCAAAAAATACCTCCATAAACCAAAGATTTATTCAGTTTTTGTTTTACCAAATCAATTAACACAAAATTCACTCAATTTTTAGTTAATTCCATTAACTAGGATTTTCTCCAATTTTTACAATTCCCACAATTCAAAACAAGCGAATATAAAATTTCATCTTAAATTTCAATAATTAATGAGAAAATGAAAAAAAAAAAATCAACTTACCTAAAATTCCCTTCAATTCCCACCTAAAATCATGAAAAATTAGAGAAATTTGTAGAGAGAGAAAGCTTAAGGAGAGCGGCCATGGTGGATGAAGGTGGGGCGGTAAGGGAAGAATGGAAAGGAAAATGATGGTGGCTTATGAATTGTGTAGATTATGTAGAATATGATAAGGATTGACCATTTTCCCTTTATTGATTAAAAATGACTTAAATAATGAAATTAGGTGTTTAGTTTTCTAATTGGCTAAGTGGGGCGGCTAATCCAAATTAAATTCACTAATTTGGCAAATATCATTATTAAGTCCTCTCTTTTTATAATTTTTATTAATTGATACCTCAAACTTTTGTTCTTTTCAATTTAGTTTATAAAAAAATTATTTTTTCTAATTTAAATACCAAATTAAATAATTTTCTCCAATTACTTCTTCATTAATTTTTTTCTCAATTAATACTCATTCTATTAACTAATTTAATTGCTTCAGTTTTACTTCCAATTTAATCTAAATATTCCGATATCTCTCAATTCAATTTCAAATTAAAATTTTCATTTTTTACTTGTCATTTTTCTTTGGTTCGAATTTATTCTCTGATAGGTTTGACACATTCGATTTCGAAATGCCCATACAACTTATATGCTTTATAATGATTAAGATGTTTTGTAATAAATTATCTAATTATTAACATTTTAGGTTATTTGTTGATAAATGAATCATTAAATTTATTATTTCCGCAATGGTTACTTCCTAGTACCCATTAATGACATATCTAAAAATTAAAATAAATTAGAAAAAATTACTATTTATCCGTTATAATTTAATATAATATACTAGTATCTTCTTTAGGTTTGAAAAATATAGAATTTGTTTTTTATGGTTTGATATAATATACTAGTATTGTTCTGAAGTTTGAAAAATAATATAATACACTAGTAAAAAAAGAATATTCTCTTTTGTTCATGAGAGTATTAGTCAAGTAAATTAAACTTGCAGAAATGTAATACTGTAATATGTCAAAACTTTAGGAGTAAATAGTTTAATTTTCAAATCTCATGAGATACTAGTGTATTATATCAAATTACAGTAGACAAATAGTAATTTTTCTAATAAATTACTATAAAGTTTATAATATATATATATAATTTTATTGATTCAATTTAATCTGTTTTCCAATATTAATCTAATTAAATTAAATAAAATTAAAATGTTCATAAAAAATCAAACTAAATAAATCGAAAATTAAATTAAATAAATTCAATTTAATTCGGATGAGTTTTGCATTTAATGGCATTATGTTATGTTCATTTTGACTAGAAAAAAAATTGTTCAAAACTTGCACCGGCTAAATGAAGCTATCAATCAAATTAACCCATATTTCATTCATTCTTTCTTTCTTGTTTCTTGATGGTCCTTTCCGAGTGGAAATAATAATTGGGTTGTTGGTGGATTGACTGAATGATTATTGACATAAATTAAATATATCAAATTATAAAATTGAACTAAGAAAGCAAAAATTTTTCTTAGTTCAAAAGAATTGATTAGAGCATTTGCTATTTAATTAAATTATTTAATTCAGTTAGTATATTTGATCTATATAGTTGTTCGATTTAAATCAATTTATGTAAGCATTAATTAGATTTGGAGACTGATTTCGTGCTACCAAATCTATATTTATTTCAAAAATGAAAGTTTATATAATTATTTAAATTGATTTTTTTAGAATTATATATAATTGTGAAATTCAACTAAAGTTCATGCTTTATTTTGTAATTTTTCCTTCATTTTTTTCCTCTTTCTTTCTTTTTGTTATCTCTTATTCTCTCTGATCATTTTTTTAGATAATTTTAGTATTAAAAAATTAAAATAGAGAGAGCTAAGAAGTATTGTAGTGTACACAATTTTTAAAATAAACTAAAATATAGAATAAATTTTTTATAATATAATAGAAAGTAAAATGTAAAGTATTGTTGGACATACTCTAATATATAGTAATATAACTATGTTTGACAACGATATTTGACTTGGTCCGACTTACTTACTAAGAGCATCTTAGAATATCTTTTAATAAAGAGTAACAATTATTTTACAAGTTCAATACATTCTTTATATTTTTACTTTATATTTTACTTTATTCCCTACAAATTAATATTTATCAAAAAAAAAAAAATGAATGACTTTTATTATAAAGAAAATAAAAAGTAATATACCAATAAAAAGATAGAACAAATATATAAAGTGTAGATATATTAATTATAATTAAAATAAAGAGTGAAACTTGATTTTCTATATAGAAAAAGTTAAATTCACTGTATACTCTAAATTTTAAAAATAAAAAATTTATTAAAGACTTAATTTTATAAAATAACTCTCTAATATAAAAAAATATAGCTCAAATAAATAGTTTATTGTCAAATTGGGATCCAAACATAGAACTTATTTATTAATTATTAAATTACACAGAGTTAAAACTGGTCAAAACTTGACTCTGTTGCAATTTGTTTGACAATACTTTTGTTTCGTAAATTATATGGACTGAGTGTCTTAGACATATTTATTATATTGTAAGTATATATCCATCGAGCCTTAATTATACGTTTATTAAATTTGAATGATATGTTTTTGATTTTTTATTTAAAAATCAGGTTAAGTAGAGATTTATTGATTGTTTACTACAAATTTATTAAACTTATTTAATTTTTTATGTGTTTGTTTAGTTATAAATTAGAGATTCATTATTTTATATATATATATATATATTCAGGAATTGAAATGTATATATTTATTTTTTATGAAATGGACGTTCATAATAATTTTTTATGTATTGAATCAATAACTATTAATGAACTTGTCATTGAGATTTTAATGAACCTATATTGTAAAATTAATGAATATATAATTAACAATCAATAGTTAACACTTAATGAATTTGTTCCTAAGAATCAACAAACCTTATATATTTTAATATGATTAAGTTGTGCATTAAAGGAAAAATAATGAATCTTGTAACATCTGCTAATTAGGGCCTAGTTAGAGTAAATATACGAGCTATATATATATATATATAAAGCATATGAAAAATATTAAAAATAAAATAGAATAAATAATTAAATTAGAATTTAAAATATATTAAATTAATTCACAGAATAAAGTTGATAAAATTAGACCACATCAGTAAATTATATTTTTTTTAGAGACTAATAGAACTAAATATATACAAAAATATGGAAATAATAATAATAAATAAGTATAAATAAAAAAAAAAGATGAAAAGAAAAAAAAAGGAGTGGCTTGAAAAAAAAAAAAGGACGGCATAATCATGGAGAAAGGGGAGGTTGACCATTTTGGCCCTATAAAAGGGTGAATTTCTCCATTTTTTTGTCCATATTTCTCCGTTCCTTGATCTTTCCACTCAATAAAACATCAATTTGACTCCAAAATAATTTGTTATTGGTAAGTAATTTTTTCTCCCTTATTATTGGATTGTTTAGAGTTATTAGATTTTTGTTGTAACGGTTTGTTGTGCTATAGTTTTGATGGCCATAGAAACTGATTTTGGAGAAATGTTGAACTTAAAATTTGTAGATTTGTGTGTTATATTTATGGTTATATAAATAATTTTATAAGATTTGGTATATAGAAAAAATATATGCAATTGATTGAGATTGGTTCCTAGAAGAGTATCAATAGGATATCCTTTAGTTTTTAATTATTTTGATCATGTTAAAAACTGAATCAAAGAAAACTTTAAACATAAAAGTTATATTCTTATGTGTGTACTAGTTGTTTACCAAATTTCCGAGAAACTCCTGTTTAGTAGGTTGAGTTATAGTATAATGAATAATGATTATTCCTATTGGGTAGATTGTTAACCCATATTTCATTCATTCTTGTTTTCTTGATGGTCCTTTTCGAGTATAAATAATAATTGGATTGTTGGTGGATTGACTGAATGATTACTGACATAGATTAAATATGTTGACTATATTAAATATATCAAATTATAATTAGATAATTGGATTAGAGCGTTTGCTATTTAATTAAATTATTTAATTCAATTAACATATTTGATCCACATTAACATCAGTTGTTCGATTCAAGTCAATCCACATAAGTATCAATTAGGTTTGGAGACTGGTTTCGTGCTACCGAAGCAATATTTATTTCAAAAATAAAAGTTCATATAATTATTTAAATTAAATTTTTTTAGAATCAGATATAATTGTAAAATTCAACTAAAGTTCATGATTTATTTTGTAATTTTTCCTCCATTTTTTTCTCTTCCTTTCTTTTTGTTATCTCTTATTCTCTGTTAATTTTAGTATTAAAAAATTAAAATAGAGAGAAATAAGAAGTATTGCAGTGTACATAATTTTTAAAATAAGCTAAAATATAGAGTAAATTTTTTATAATATAATAGAAAGTGAAATATGAAGTATTGTTGGAGATACTCTAATATATAGTAATATAACATTATTTGACTCGGTCCAACTTACTTACTAAGAGCATCTTATAATATCTTTTAATAAAAAATAACAATTATTTTATAAATTCAATAAATTTTTTATATTTTTACTTTATACTTTACTTTATCCCCTGTAAATTAATATTTATCAAGAGAAAAAATGAATGACTTTTATTATAAAGAAAACGACAAGTAATATACATAGAACAAATATATAAAATATAGATGTATTAATTACAAATAAGATAAAAAGTGAAACTTTATTCTCTATATATAAAAAGTTAAACTCACTATATACTCTAAATTTTAAAAGTAAATAGTTTATTAAATACTTTAAATTTATGAAATAACTCTCTAACATAAAAAATATAGCTCAAATAAATAGTTTATTGTCAAATTGGGATCCAAATATAGAACTTATTTATTAATTATTAAATTACACAGAGTTAAAACTGGTCAAAACTCCATATCTTGCTTATGTTGAGTAGTGTTTCCATTCTCAGGCTCAACTATGGGTTGTGCAATCATTTCTAGTATATCTTGCTCTTCCAAGAGATACTGAATTTTTTGATGCCAAACATTATAATTCTTATCATTTATCTTATCTCCTTGATTCAAATCAGTAATAATAGAAACAAAGATCTTAATCAACACAATTCACAATTCAAATTATTTAATGTCACAAGGTTTTAAATTAATTAACAATAACCTAACATATGTAACAAAAATAAGAGTATGGTCATACAATCCAATCAATTTTTGCTAACATAGTCTAGCTATTATTTGTTTAATTTAAACATTTGCCAATTATTTTATTAGTTGAGATTTACTAATCTACCAACTTAACATTTCCACTTTGTAATTTACATATTTGTTTATGCAATACGAAAAATAAAAATAATATCCATTCATAAACAAATATTTACATTAAAACATTAAATATTATTACATGCTTCAAAAAGAAATCAACATAAAATATAAACATACAAGTCTAAACATGTTTGCAATGAAAATAAAAAAATGTCCAAATATTGCATCCAATTCATTCATTTTTTTTGTGGATTGGTGTTTTCCTCTTAATAAATTCTTTCTTAATCAATGTCCTAAACATTTTAGTCGTTTATAGGTATTTGCTCATTAGCTTGCTATTAGCTAATGACATAGACTTCGTATTCATCCCTGAGTATCCACTTAAGAACTTGCTAGATCACCTAATGACATCTTGTGTTCGGTGCTCAAGTACTTTAAATAGCTCTCTCACAATGTTGTTATAATCAAAGTCACTTATCCTCTTTCTAAGCGTCTTTCTTTCTTTTTTCCATGAATCAGGCAAGAGTCGAGAACAATCCATATTTATTGTTCTATTACCAACTCATATTAATTGTGATAAAACACATTGAAGCCCCATAATTTATGATACATCACATCAATGTATTTTTTCATTGAATGATTTAGATCCTTTCTATAGATAGCCAGTTGCTCTAAAGCGCGAATCATACGATCTCTTACTACATATTATAATGAATGAGCATTAGACATAAAAAAAAATATAACATGTTTAACCAATTTCATGTAAATTTTACATTTTATGCATTTTTAAAGCCAAAAACATATCAAAATGTACTTTAAATTTTTTAGAAAAATACTCATGAAATAAAAAATTAAATTTTAAGCATTTTAAAAAAGTTTAGGACACAAATGGACCTCACATGCACCCTCATGCGCTATCCAGAGGCCGAACATGCACCATCTGTCCTGCTACATCATCAACCATGTGGACCAACCAAAAAGGGCAACATGCCTTCTCATTGCCATATGGCATACCATATCAGCAGCACGACAGTGTGGCCCAATCACATGGTGCCACGTGTCAATGGCCACCGCGTTATCACGTTGTGACACGCTAGCTGCCACCTCAGGCACTTTTCCACGTGTGTTGAATAGGAGAGGAACATGTGGACACTAACTATTGTGTAACCATCTCACGTGCCCTCAGCAGTGCATGGCATGCACGCATTGCCTTACAAAAGCGTTTTTTCAAAATTTCTTGTAATTTTCATGATTTCTAACTGATTTTTACCATTAAATTCACTATTTGACACCTCTGACATGGTGTTTGAACATTGAAACACATTAATTGAGAGTGAAATAGGACAAAATTATAGTTTCTAGAAGTTATAAACTCTATTTATGATTTGAAACTTCAAAATTTTGTAGTAATTCACCCAATCATCGGAAAATTACACAAAAATACTTATTGGAAAGCTTGTGATAAGCGCTTTCCATCGATACCAAATTCATTCCATGAAACTGAAGATAAAAATCTCAAAAAATTGAAAGAATTTCGGATTTTTAAGGAATTTCATGCAAAAAGGTTCAATTAGGCATTTTAATCCTCAATCAAGCAAAAAAACACGAATTATGACTTTGATACCAATGTAAACTATCAAACACAGTGAAAATTTATTTATTGGAGTGTGAATATTACGTTTTCAATGCTCAGGTGGATCGGTTACAAGAATCCGAACTGAGTTTCACGACACGAACACTCTATTGATACTCTTAAAGACTTGAGAATGGAAAAATTCCAAATAACCAAAAAACTGTAATCTTTTATCAGTTTTTTTTTTTATGTTAGGAAGTGTAAGAAGTTAATTTTTCTCTTTTATACTTAATATTATTTAGATTTTGGACTGAGTCAAACCCAACAGTTCATATCCATATCCTAATACTTTAAAATATTTTTATCTTTACTCGTAAAAAAATTATTTATTTATTTTAATAAATATTAATTTATATATAATAAAGTAAAATAAAAATTAAAATATAAATAGTTCATTTAACTTATAAAAAATTTCTCTTTATCTTTACAAATACTCTTTATTATATTAAAAATACTATTTAAAATAAAAAGTATAGTAGGAGATGCGCTGAGTATATTTTTTCTATATTTTTTTAATAATTAGTACAAATCATCAAATTTAGCAGTAAAGTTTGTAAATTAAAATTTTAATAATATCAACTAACTATAAAAGAAAAATATTACAAGCATTTCTCATAGAAAAATCTCACGAAATTAAAATAAAGGGCAAAAAAAAGACATCAAAAATTGGTTAATAGAATAGAAATATCTGTGATTGGAATCGAAAGGTTGACAAAGCATGTAGAGTTGAGAGGTGGTCATAAATAATAATAACGCCCAGCAAACTGTCTGACAAAGCATTTAACTCTATCACTGTGGAACTGCCAATGGCAGAATGCAACTTCATATCCTGTTCAGTACTGTCAGTCAACAGGCTGTCATCCTCCTCATATTCATCTTTTCTCTCTCTTTGAGATCTACCTCTTTCTTTTATCCTCGGAGTCTTTGGCTGTCGCAGATTCAATCACGTTGAAATATGCCTAAATTAATTTCTTTTTTTCGAGAATTAATCGATATTTTAATTAAATTAAAATTTTTTGTATCTAATTTGTATTCTTGCCCTTATTTTTAGAATAATTTTAGTTCTATACATGACTTCTTGATTTTTTTTTTAATTATAAACTGTCTGACAAAGCTTTATCCTAGTTCTGGTTTGGCCTAGTTATCGGTATAGAGACCAAAACTTAAAAATCTGAGATTCTAATTTTCAATAAGATCTTTTATACTAAAAATATGGATAATTTTACTTAACTTTATTTTTATTATAATAAAATTATAATATTTTTTATCTCAAAAATCACTTAATATGTTTTCAATTTATATAAGTCCATTTTGACCAATTTTTCTATTTAGGTAGTCAAAAATTAACGTAACATCTGATATATCACTAGATCTTTTACATGTCACTAGAAATGTAAAGTGTCAATTAACGTGCTATTGGAAATTGACATGTAGTGACTTTAGTGAAACTAAAACATAGTTTTCAGTGAATTTTTTGAAATGAAAAATATTTTATAATTTTACTGTAATAAAAGTAAAATTTAATGACTATATATTAACCAACTGAAAATATTAGTAATTTGTTAAATAATAATAATAAAAATACAGAGATTGAATTTATTGTTAAAATGGCAGAGTTAGCAATGAAAAAGCATTTCTACAAGGGATTAAGCGTAAGATTGTAAATCAGATAGAGTGAGTTGTTATATATTAACAAAATTTATATAGAACGATTGAGATCTATTGGGCAATAAATTCTTTAGACAATAGCAAAGCCACCTCCATCCTTGCTATGGCAAGACACCTCATGGTTACATTAATGCAAATTAATATTACAACCAATTCATTGGTCTATAAAAGGCGATCATAGCATTCCTGCCATGGCACTGAATCAAAATTCTAGCTATCCAAGTACCACTGATCAGCGATCACCTGGAATATATTAATTAGGAAACAATATGGCCAAATGGCATCCCGTGCTTCTCCTGCTTGTTCTAGCAATTCTTCATGCATCTGCTAGAAATTTGCCAGCTAAAGGCAGTGCCGGCCTTGATGACCAAAAGAATTTCATTGCATATGGCGGCGTTGGTGGCTTCCTCGGAGCTGGTGGGGGTGCTGGAATTGGTGGCGGGCTTGGTGGACTGGGTGGACTAGGTGGTGGATCTGGGCTTGGCGGTGTTGGTGGCTTGGGAGGTTACGGTGGCAACGGTGGCGGTATTCGTGGAGGAATTGGCGGAGGAATTGGCGGTGGCCAAGGAGATTGTGGTGATGGTTCTCTCCTTCATCCTTGATTTCACTTCGATCGATTCGTCATGGGGTTTTGGATTTAGCTTATGTTCTTCGGCGGTTATGTTAGTCATTTGCTGTTGTGGTTCTCCTGTTATGAGTCATAAATTGTTCTTATTATATTCTAATGTCGTTTGGTTTTTGTCAGTTTCTTACTATAAATTTACGAGAAATCTCTATAGTTTGTTGTAATATTTGTGCTTTGTAACTTCATATAAAAGTATAGCTTTGATAGATCGCGTGTAATTGCCAGTTAATTATTCTACCTCTAAATGACGGATTTTCCCTTTTTTTTTTTTCAAAACAAAAAATAAAACATCCAATTCGAAATTAATTTGAATTCAAAATCTTACGGTTTTATATCATTAAAATAAACTAAAATTTATTGGTGACAAATTTTCATTTTCCTCGACTTGCTCGATCCACACTGAATCAAATTAATAAGGAAAATTCATGTAATTTCTGAATTGGTCTGCAACCCAATGGACTATAGATACTGACGACCAATCATTTATACCTAAAAAAATTGAAGAGAAAAATTTACGCTCATAAATTATTTTATTGGTTAAGTTCGTATATATCCACTTCAGACAAATATAAAATAAATATTATCTTAAATGAAATTGAAAATAATTAATTTAGAAGAGAATAATTTTGTTTTTCAAATAATTATTATCCATACATTCTGGATGAATTACACAAACAATACTCTAAATATATAAATTGTAATAATTCCGTATTTCAAATATTATTTTAGTTATAAAATAAAAATAAAATTTAAAATAATTTTATTTTACAAATAATTTTTGAAATACTGAGTTCTTAGTATTTATATAGTTGGAGTACCGTCACTTTCATTCACCCTGCATTCTGCGTTCAATTTGAAAAGAATGCGAGTATAGGTAAATTTTATAATACATTTGACAAGCAATTCATGAGGGGAATGGATTTCGAAAATAATAAATATCTATATTTTTTTTTTTCCGATTTTGGGACTAAAAGTTTAAAATTGAGTTGGAATGGGTACGTACATAATGTATTCCCGGAGAAATCTCTACCGGCTCATGTGAGTTTTTAGTTAATGTATTCCTTTACCACAACAATACTGATTATTGAGACATTTTTCTTTTTGTTTATAATGAATTTTTATCGTATAACTAAATTAATTTTTATCATATATAAAAACATATCATGATGTTATTATATTGGTTCATGATAAATCTAATTTAAAATATTCTCTAATATATTTAGTTATAATCTTTTAGCAGTACTGATGGCAGGCAGTCTCATAGCAAAAGTTAAACGGAAAAGAAAAGTTTATAATCGAGTAATTTCATATCAATTTTATAGTTAATTAATTTGCAGCAATAATAAATTCATAATATACTAATTAAACGTGACGTGATTGATATTTTGATTTGTAAAATGTATTGAATTCAAGTTTTCTCACCACTATTTACCAATATCAGTAGAAATTTAATAATTTTATAATATATGTAAGAATAAATATATGCTGTTATACTGCCCAATACTTAATGAGCCTCCTAATAATAATAATAATAAAAAATTCACAATATAATTATCAAACCGATCGAATTGCCGATCTGTGAGGTGGAACCAATTCTTTTTGTTTTTTTACATGAAGAGGAACCAATTCTTTCTTAAAAAAAAAAAAAAAAACCAATTCTAATACTGATATTCACACTACTGCCGGCCTAAAGTCCTAGCGTCATACTGCACATGCCACTAGATCCACGTTATTTGTACCTCCATTGATAACGAGTCTAATTAATTTCTCCCTCATATTTTCTTAAATTAAAATATTAAATCGACATACTTAGGAAAAAAAAAAAAGAAAGACATATATATATATATATTTATTTATATTCAATATATAGTAAACCCTAATTTGAAGTAATGAATGAAAAGACTGAAATTCAGTCTCGAAGACCATAACTCTGAACTTGTATTTAACTCCCATTTACTTCTTACAACTGTTCCCCAACGCTCCTTTGGCCTTTAAAAAGCCATCTTCGTAGCTCATCCACTTACACTAACCAGGAATACGATTATCAAACACAGTTGAGAGAGAGAGAGAGATGGCGAGGTGGTGTTTTAGTTTAATGCTTGTGCTTGCTTTAGTAGCCGCAGTCACTAGTGCTAGGAATGTGCCTAGCGTCAACAATGTGCCTACCACCAAAAACAATGTCCCTGCTGATGCTGGTCTAAATGACCAAAAGAATTTCCTTACCTACGGTGGTGTTGGTGGCTATTCAGGAATTGGAAGTAACGGGCTCCCATTCGGGGGAGTTGGAGGTGTAGGTGGAATTACTGGCCTAGGTGGTGTTGGTGGACTTGGAGGGCTTGGTGGTTTGGGTGGTGGTGTTGGTGGCTTAGGAGGTGTTGGTGGTGGTGTTGGTGGCGGCGTTGGTGGTGGTGTGGGCGGTGGTGCTGCTGGTGGAGTTGGGGGTGCTGCCGGTGGTGGTAGTGGTGTTGTTCCTTACCCTTGAAGAAAAAAAACAATGCTCTTTGATTTTCTGTTCTAATTAAGCTAGTTATCATGTGCTTGTCAGCTTGTATGTTTTTTTTGTTGGGTCCATGAAGCTTCTGTGTTTAGTTTTTATTTTACTTATGTTTGGTTGATGAGTATCTGTAGGTTTAATATGCTCTTCTCATGTGTCTTAAGTTATTTTAGATTTCATATTGTTAATTATGATTAATGGATAGTTCTTTGTTCTCTGCCAGCTTGAAATTATAATTAAGGAAATTAAACTTCCATATATTAATTAACATTAACCAAATATTAATTCATAAAACAAATTCACTTGATAATTTTGCCTTTAAAGGAGAAAACTCATGCATGGAGAAAGCTCGAGTTCATATTTATTTTCGTCCATGCATATTTACATTTTTACTAATACATCTTTTAGCCCCAACCCAATGTTCGAATTAATTTTTTATTTTTATGTGACTATTTTCATGATAGTTGTACTACTAATATAACTAATTCAATACATTTTAATTCATGATATGTAAAGAAAATAATGTATTTTTGCATTTGGTGATAAATTTTATACAGGCACCAAATTTTTGGGGATCTATTTAGGAATAGCAACGAGTAGGGAACCTGCATATCCGAATCCGATTATATATATTACTATTTGAATCCGTTTACAAATTTAATGTTAATATATGTATTCGTCCAAAATTTTATTAATATTATCCGTTTAATATCCGAACTCGTTTATTACTTAAAATTTTAAACTAAAACAAAATTCAAAATTTTTTAAAAATATAAAAATAATTTATTGTAAATTATTACAAAATCAAATAAAATAGATAAAATAAATTATAAAATTTAATTCAACATCGAAATAATTCATCAAATTGTTCAAAAATAATATTAAAACAATAAATTTATATATTACCTATTATAATAAAAAAAATTATATTTCAATTTCAAAATCTTATTACATTTAGTAATTCATCAATTTTTAAAAATACATAAAAAATAATTAATTATATTATTATATTTATTGAATTTTAATAGAATAAATTACATTTATCCTCTACATCAAAGAAAATTTTAAGTTTTTGCCAACGTGAAGAGTTTGCTCTATCTTAGAGAGATGCTCACTAGCCAAAGAATTCATAAACTTTTTATTATTTTGAACTATCTCATTGTCTAAATGTCTCCAAACAGATATAATTTTTTTTTAGATATTTTTTTTTATCTTTTGTTTTTAATTTTCTCTTAAGTAAGCCATCAAATAATTTTGAATTTCGTCCCATATTTGGACCCAGATTTGGGAGAAAGAGTAATTGATGGAGTTGTAAAATGTGGGCTTAAGATTGCATCTGTTGGACTTGATGTGAGATTGTTAACAATAAGTAATTTTGTTTTTACAAATATATAGCAAGTAATATTTGAAAAATAGATTGTTGAAATTTGTGACAAGTTTAAATCTAAAAAACAGTGGGTGGTTCTCACTCGAAATTTGAAGTAAAGCAAGGAAATAAATGTGGAGATGAGAAGAATGTGATGGTATCGTTGTCACTGGCTGGTCCAACTACGTGAAACAATTAATCAAACACAAGAAGAGGGCGAACATAGTATTCATAATTAAGTAGGTGATATATAAAAAGTGGGTATATATGTGGAATTTACTACAGTAGGACTGGAATGCAGGCGCCATTGAATGAGATGAGTTAGTGGTAGTTTCTCAGTAAGTAATGAAACATCACCTACCCATTGCCACAGTGTTTGAACTATTTCTTTCTCATTTATGTTTGTTTAATTGGTTTACATGCAAGTCCAGGACCAGATTCAAAGATACCCATGTTATGTTATGCGGAGAAATTTTTAAATAAATTCAGTTTATCACATCATCTATAAACTAATATAATTATACAATGAAATATACGCGTATTCATATAAATCAATTAAAATAAAACAATTAAATTTATATTATTATGTAATTAGTTTAATATATAGATAATGCAGTGGATTGAATAGTATCTAAAAACGTACTGTTTATTGTACTTTGCCCTCTTAGTTACGTATATAGAACTAGGGCCACCATAACGTTTGGGAAATTATATTACATGCTAAGAATATATAAATTATCTCTTTAGTTAATAGCGGTGATCCTCTTAAAGAATATTTGTTAAAAAATAAATCACACGTTTTTTTTAAATAAAGATATTATAAGTAGTGATAACAGTATGTGTCACTGCGTATCACAAACTCAATTAGTATTATCCGTTTAATTATCCGAACCTGTTTATTATTAAAAAATTTAGAATAAAATAAAATTCAAACTAAATAAATAATTAAAAATTAATAAAAATATACAAACAATCTATTATAAATTACTATAAAATCAAATAAAACAAACAAAATAAAAATTTAACACATTTAAATTAAAATAATTCATCATATAAAAATAATATTAAAGCAATAAAATTTAAATATTCTACACTATGATAAAAAAATTATAATTCAAATTTTGAACTTCCATTACATTTTTAATTCACCAACACATAAAAAATAATTAATTATATTATTACATTCAATAAATTATAATAAAATAAATCTTATGTATATATAATTGAGTTTATCGGGTAGCAGGTATTCGAGGCCCTTTACATGTATCCTCCAAAAGTCCTAATAGAATTATCCATTAAAATTTAAATATATTCAGATTGAACGGATACCTGCGAAACTCGTACCCACTGTTATCCCTATCTAAAAACGCACTAAGTATTGCATTATTAACTACACTGAATGCTTTTTTCACTTTCACCGAAAATAAATTTCTAAAATTAACCGAGAGTTGTCTTAGCCTGAACCCAAATAGTCTTAGTTTCCACATCGACATCAATTTTTCTAATTTCATCTGCAAATCATGTTTTCTTGCACAGTCATGGCCGTCGTTTCGAATTTTCATCTGCAAGCCATGTTTTCTTGCACAAATGACTGTAGCTTAAACATGTGAGTGGTGTAATGCGATGAGGATAAGGAATGGTATTTGGAGTGGAGGACATGTTAAATCGGAGATTTCGAATATAAGATTGTAAAACTGAGGAATATGAGGCATTGTTTGGATAGTAAATTGTCGACGAGATTGGATTCACTAAATCAAAATGATTTATAAGGCATTGGACAAACATTCCATCATTAGCTGAATCGGAATTAGTTTTCTTTGTTGATTCCAATGAAATCAAAAGTAAAACAAAAACTAGTGAATGAACTAATTAATGATGCTAATGAAATTTTCATTTTCTCTAATATGAGAAATTAATATGGGAAACAACAATATTAAATTCATTGTTGAGCATTGGGTATATCTTTCGGAATATTTTGGGTATACTTTGAGAATATTTTAGATATATTTTGAGAATACATTGAGAATACTTTAGTATACTTTAAAAATTCCCCTTAAGAAATTCTTTGGGAATACTTTAAGAATATCTTAGGAATACTTTGGATATACTTCGGGATTCCCTAAGAGGAATTTCCCATGAATATATTGGATATATCTTGTAAATACCTTGGGTATATTTTTAAAATTATATAAGAATACCTTGGCGATTTTTACCAAAAAAAAAAAAACAAAGAAAAAGAAGAATTGATTAAATAACAATGTCAAAAATTCTCAATGAATAAAACTACAATTATGTTTGAAATTCTTCTATAATGGCTAACTAAAAATCAAGTGATTTCTTGTAAAATTTCCACATCACATCAATAGACCAAATATATAGTCAACTTGAATCAGATTGTATGTCTAGATTTTTTTTTATATAATTAATTAAAGAGAGAATAAGAAAACAAACACTAATAATAACTTGGCTATTGTTGGTGCGGGCATCCCAAGCTAAGATTCAATTTCATGATCAAATTTCTTTTCAGTAGCAGAAACCACTTTCTTTCTATTCTCATATTCACATAACAATGCTGCAATTTTTGTAACCATGACTAGTGCTTTTATTGAGTTAGAGATTCATTTCTCAATGTGCCTCTAAGAGATTGTTTTTCATCGAATCTTTTTCCTTCCTCAACAAACCAACTTGGGATTCCATTTCCCCTTTTTCTTCTCATCGATTATGGTCACCAAAAAGCTTTGAGTCTTATTGTCTTGTTTTTCTTTTTCTCCTCTCTGAAAACAAAAACTCAAAAAATCGTTAAAAAAAAATTATTTTTGGTTAGAATGAAAAAATAAAAAAGCGAAAGTATTTTTGTAAATGAAACAAAAAAAAAGTTGGTGCTTTGTGAAATTTCCTCTAATATCTACTAATTTACTCTAAAAAAATCAATAAGACTTATCACTAGTTTTATTATCTGGACTAATTTGGGTAATTAATTATTTTGAGATTATGTGAGATGTCAATAGATACACAAGAATCAACGTAATTTATTGGCTATTCAAATCTTGTGTTCGCATGCAGATCGTATATCATATAAATAAGAAGCAAAACCCATATGCATTATGCATATCATTTCTTTAAATACTTTGAGTGTGCTAGTAGGACTTTGAAAGACAGAAAAACAGAGTATTTAAAGAGTATTTAGAGTAGTTATATATCCAAAGCTGGACAATTAGCAATCAACTTCCAAAAAGAAAGAAAAATGAAGCAGAAAAGAACCAACAAATTTCAAGTTTTCATTCTCTTGCTTGCCTTAGCATGTATTACGAGTAGCTCAAGAGCACTTGTTATGTTTAGAACATTTCATGTATATGTCCAGAATGGTCTTAATCATAAAATTCTTTCTGCCCATTGCAAATCCAAAGATGATGATATTGGATTTCATACTCTTCAACCCAATACTTCCCTTCACTTTAAATTCAAATTAAATACTTTTGGCACAACACTTTTCTTCTGTAATCTATGGTATGGAGATTTCCATGTTGGTTTTAATGCCTTCCATGGTACCAGAAGGTTCGTTTTCAGAGGCTGTGGTGCAAATATTTGCAATTGGAAAGGCAAAGAAGATGGTCTCTTTTTGTATAATACTAAGTCTCGTCGATGGAATTTTAAGAAAAACTGGGAGAAGGTGAAAATGTTTTAATTATATCAATTATGTATCTTAAATAATTTCTTGCTAATTTTCAATTATCAA
>CATIWF010208768.1:0-47326 GCA_949630135.1 Balakata baccata
GGCGCCACTTCAGGCCACGAATTTTTTCTTTTGTAATTTTTTAAGAAATAGCGTTTTTATTTTTAAAAAAAATAATTAACCAAAATTTAATTAACAATTAATAGCTAACATATAATAATAATAATAATAATAATAATAATAATACAGGTTAACTTTTACAATAAAAAAATATATGAGGCAAATAATAATAATAATAATAATAAACTTTTACAAGAAAAAAAAATATGAGATAAATAATAATAATAATAATAAACTTTTACAATAAAAAAATAAATGAGACAAATAATAATAATAATAATAATAATAATAATAAACTTTTACATGATGCGTGAAAAAAAAACTTAACTTTTATAAATTTTCTTTACATTTTTTATCTCTAAAAATTTTTATAAATTATTATTTTTTAAATTTTACTTAATGTATGATTAAATTCTAAATGCTTGAATTTATAATTTATTTATTTAATTTATTTATTTACTTAATTTTTATTAGGAATTTATCAAATTCTAATTTATAAATTGTATCATAATTTTTCTAAAAACTAATTAACAAAATTTAATAAATAAATTAATAAAAAAAATTAAATTAACAAAAAAAAAATGCTAACAGAAAAAATCTCGACATGCATGCATGTTGACATTGGTGCGCCACTTGGTAAACAGTGGTGTATGCCACGCTAACTGGCGCGCGAGTCAAATTATTATAAATTCGAAATTATTATTAAAACAATTATAAATTCAGAATTTTCCGAAAAAATACTTTAAAATAATAAATAATTTATATGAATACTACAAATCCAGCCTAAAAATATAAAAAAGAAATCAACTTTCAGGGGAGTTAATAGATCTGGAATAAAATGGTATGGAAAAAGAAAAAACAATATTTAAAAAAAAGAGGGATTCTGTGATGCACCAGGTGTAAATTACATTTAATGTTTTAATACTATTGGATCATCAATTTTTAATTTCAACCATTCATTATCAACGATTGAGATTAAAAATTTATAATTCAATGGTTTTAAGGCACCCGGTGTAAATTACACTGAGTGCACCATAGAATTACTTAAAAAAAAAATTAGCACTATGGCAACACACTAAAGGAAGAGCAAAATCATACATACTTACCATCTTCAAGTTCATAGTTAACGTCTGAGGCGATGGAAGAGGGACGAGAGATGTTGAACAATTATGGGTTTTAAATTTCCAGAAAGGCAATGGGAAGGTACGACATGTGAAAGAAATGCGTAGATCTGGCAAGCCAAGGTGGTCGGGTTTTGCATGCAGTCGGCGGAAAACGTAGCAGAAAAAATGGAGTTGAAGGAAAAAGAAACGGCATTAGGGTACTCCAGTTAGCAAACTGTACTTACTACAATGCCACAGATTCGCTTTTAATATATAGATAGATCCAGCAATTACAATAAAATAGTCATTTAATTACTAAAATTGCCCTTAAACCAACTAAGCCTGCTCAAATGATCCAAGGGTACTCGCATTTTTTTATTTTAAAATTTGAGAAAAAATGCTTTATTTTTTTTTAATTATTCTGCTCAATGCAAATTCAAATAGAATAACTAAGAACTAAAAAAAATTTCGCTGTAAATAATTCATATACTGTTTGAAAGCCTGATTTTAATTTTTTAATTTTTCAATCTACAGAAACGATCCTGAGAAAAAAATAAAAGAAAAGGAAATTAAGAGGCTATTGTTAAAGCTGAGATGGCAGCATCTAGACCATACAATTTCAAATAAATAAATCCAAAAACAAAACTCTCAACGTGGAACATAGAGCTGACAATTTGGAATATGATATAATTAAACGACACGAAATGATACGAATTTAGAAGGATATGAGTTTGAATTTAACAGATATGTATCATAATCGTATCAACACGATTAAAACATGAAAAAAATTTTGTCAACTTAATCTATTAAGACACGATTATAGTATTTTAAATATTTATATATAATATATTTATAATAAATTAGGTTAAAATTAATTGTATTTATATATTTTATATATAAATAAATATATAATTATATTTTGTATTATTTATGTTTAAATATATAGATATATTTAATTAATTGTGTCAAATAATTTTGATACAAAATAATACAGAGTATAAATAAGAAAGATCAGATTAAACAATACATTACATGAATTGCGCTGAATGTCGCCATTCTAGAACCCTCTTCGCTTCGCCTTAAACCCCTAAAAGGGTTTTCGGTACTTAACCGCTGAAACCTATCTACATAGATAACCCAAAATATCTATCAAACACCTAACTCAAAGCTCTCTTCTTCTTTCTGTCGAGAGCTCAATCCATGGCTCCAGTTCTAAGCAGAAGTTTAGCTGCTGCTTCTTTGGTATCTCTTCCTTCTTCGACACCCTTTTCACCTAAACATATTAACAACAGGTCCTTTATTCTACAAAGTCCCTTTTTGCCCCGAAACAACTGTCTCAGAAAGGAATTCTCATGTGCTGGCCTCAGATGGAAGCTTGAGAAACGAAATAATCGAATAGATGTCCGGTGCGAGGTGGCCGTTGCTGAGAAAGAGGCTTCCGATGCTTCTGGCGAGAAGTTCGAGTATCAAGCTGAGGTGGGTCTTTTTATATTTTTTCCATTTTGTACAATTTGGAGATTTAGCGACTTGGGTTTGTATTGTTTGTGCTTTAGTTCGATTCTTTTTGTCTTAAATTTAACTCAGTAGAAGAATTTCATTATTGGATTTCAAATAATTGGCGTTGTTTTGCATTTGGAAATGAATGGTGAGTCAAAGATGGAGTATTTAAATAAGGGACATGTCAAACTTGTTTCTCTATATTCGGATGTTATCGATGAATCCTGTTGGTCTGGATTTTAATTGGTTAATTGGTTTTTCGTCATTTCTTGTATAAGGATGGAGGTTTTTGGGATTTTTTTTTTGCGATCATTTAAATGATTGAACTTTTGATGTGATGCGCTTTTGAAATATATTTTTGTCTCGAGCACTAAAGATTGATAAGTTTTGTCACTTCAGGTTAGTCGTTTGTTGGATTTGATAGTTCACAGTCTATACAGCCACAAGGAGATATTCCTTAGAGAGCTTGTCAGGTATGCATTTTCTTGATGGGAAAAAATTGATGATGTGTGTTACTGGTTGCTAATTTCTTATTAAGTTGATTTCTTCTTTATTCTCTAACGCTCTAATTATCTAATGTGACACTAGTGACATTTCATGAAACGCTTACCAGCCTTTTCTGTTTAGTCAATATATATTCTCTCATCTTATCAAATTTTATTCATTTGTTTGTGTTAATAAGCCAAGGTCTTAACTATAGGCTGACATAATTCTGTTTTTCCGCTCAGCAATGCAAGTGATGCTTTAGATAAGTTGAGGTTCTTAAGTGTGACTGAGCCTTCTTTGCTTGGAGATGCTGGTGACCTGGAGATACGTATAAAACCTAATCCAGATAATGGGACCATTACAATAACGTATGCTTTTACTTTCTCCTGTCACAAATTTTGCTTCAAAAAGAATGTTGGAAATTGATTGGAATGATTTTTCTTAACTTGCAGAGATTCTGGCATTGGAATGACAAAGGAAGAGCTTATTGACTGCCTTGGAACTATTGCCCAGAGTGGCACTTCAAAATTCCTAAAGGCTCTTAAGGTGCCTGTTTCTTCTCTGACACATTTAATTCCATCATCTGGCCATTTTTAGGTTATGTGCGACATGTGATTAAGTTCTTCCTTATCATGGACAGGAGAATAAAGATGTTGGAGCAGACAATGGTTTGATTGGTCAATTTGGTGTCGGGTTCTATTCTGCTTTTCTTGTAGCTGAGAAGGTGCAGTATGATTTCTACAATTTTTGACATGCTACAATTTGCTGCATTTGTTTTGTTTTGTTTTGTTTTTTCATTTGTTACAGATAGTAGATAGTTTTTGTGGTAAATTACTAATGAAGCTTTAGATTATATGGTATGTGTAAATAGGTGGTTGTGTCTACAAAGAGCCCAAGGTCAGACAAGCAATATGTTTGGGAAGCGCTGGCTGACAGTAGCTCATATGTGATTAAGGAAGAGACTGATCCTGAAAAATTTTTGCGCCGTGGAACACAAATTACGCTGTATCTAAGGGTACTAAGCTCTTGCATGAATTTAAATGGGGGTGTGTGTATCTGCATTCAGTTAATCTTGGAAGCCAATAATTTTGTTATTTACAGACAACTAGTAGTCTAGTATTATCTCTCTTCTTTATAAACTTTTTTTTTCCTGATTTATATTTTGCTGAATTTCTCTTAATGTTAGTGAAAATTGGCTAATTGATGGCTTGTTGCTTTTGTGAACTTAAATCATACTAATATATCATTGATTTTTTTAGGAGGATGATAAATACGAATTCTCTGATCCAGTCAGAATTCAGGGTTTGGTGAAAAACTATTCTCAGTTTGTTTCTTTCCCCATCTATACATGGCTAGAGAAATCAAGGACTGTTGAGGTGAGACTGTTAGTCCTCTGTTTTCTTTTGGGATTTAGAGGTGGTTGGGAGGGAGCACTTTATTAAGATGTTTGCTTTTGTTATTCATCGTTCTTTTAAAACTTTTAACATATACACCTTTTGCTCTTTCTTATATAATATCTCATGAAATAATATCTGGGGTAATTCCCACATCATTTTTTTTCCGTTGATGAACTGAAGCCAATAGTTATGTAAACAGTCTTTGCTGAGTTGAAACTTTTTGGCAGGTTGAAGAAGAGGAAGAACCAAAAGAAGGAGAAGAAGCAAAGCCTGAGGTAAATTAGGATCTAGGTTCTGAGTATGCTCCTGTGACTAACCTTTGTGGTTGGCTATGGCTTTTAAGTCTGTTTGTATACCTGTTCTCTTTTCAGGATGAGAAGAAAAACAAGAAGAAAACGAAGACTGAGAAGTATTGGGATTGGGAATTAGCCAATGAAACAAAACCAATATGGGTGAGTACAACAAAAGTTTATGAATATTGTATTGAGTCCTAGTTTTGCTCGCATGTCTATGTGCTTGAGAGATAGAGAACTCGTTCAAAATTAAATGCCTCTTTCTGTAAATTCAATTTTATAATGGATGCTTCAGGTATGATTTTGTTAAGCATCTTATATCTTATATATGTCTGGTATGTTGCAGATGCGACAGCCAAGGGAAGTTAAGAAGGATGAGTACCAAGAATTCTACAAGAAAACATTTAATGAATTCTTGGACCCACTTGCATACACACATTTCACCACAGAGGTAGGTACTAGAATAGTGATGGTTGTATTAGTTGACTACATATTGGAGTACTAATAAGTCTGCTCTGATAATCTTGCAGGGAGAAGTGGAGTTTAGGAGCGTTTTGTACATACCTGGAATGGGGCCTCTTAACAATGAGGAAATTATGAATCCTAAAACAAAGAATATACGTTTATATGTGAAGCGGGTGTTTATCTCAGATGATTTTGATGGAGAGCTGGTAAGTATTGCTGTGATGTGATTCATGGATATCTTAGAAAATTGCTGTTTATTATGCGCTAATATTTATATGTTCATAGCTTTTTAATAGATTGTATACTATTTAAATGAAACCAACTATTGTCAATATAAAATTTAATAGGAGAAAATTCTCTTCCCATATCCTTATATATGTAGACAAATGCTTGACAAAAATAATGATTTTATGTAAATACAAATTTCAAGAGATATAAATGGACATGAGTTTGCTACAATCTCAATTATGTAGAATTTTTTTTCTTGGGTTTACCCAGTAGTGAATTAGTTGAAATCTTTGTGCTTTTGACTCCATGTATATGAGGTTATGATTTCCTTAAAAGGAATAATCTTAATTTGATTCTTAAACAGTTTCCGAGGTACTTGAGCTTTATTAAGGGTGTAGTGGACTCTAATGATCTTCCTTTGAATGTTTCTCGAGAAATTCTTCAAGAGAGTCGAATTGTGAGAATTATGAGAAAGAGACTTGTTAGGAAAACATTTGACATGATTCAAGAGCTCTCTGAAAGTGAAATTGAAGAGGTTTGTGCCAATTAAACTTTGTGAACTTTGTTTACTTGTTTGATCGGAGTTGGGTTAACAAACTTGTGGTCAACTTGATTTCAGGATTACAAGAAATTCTGGGAGAACTTTGGTAGGTTTCTGAAACTAGGATGTGTTGAAGATTCTGGTAACCACAAGCGCATATCTCCACTGCTGCGATTCTACACTTCCAAAAGTGAGGATGAACTCACATCCTTAGATGATTATGTTGAGAACATGGGGGAGAACCAAAAGGCTATCTATTACTTGGCAACAGACAGTTTGAAAAGTGCCAAAACTGCTCCCTTTTTGGAGAAGTTAGTTCCAAAAGGCATTGAGGTATTCTTGTTTGCAGTTTTTGCGTTAGTACAAGTTTTCATCTTCTTGAGTAAGTGTCCATCAGCAAGGCAAATGTTTTCTTAATGCCTGTGATTATAAATAAGCAAAGGGGGCTAAACGGGGGATAGATGTATCTAACAAGAGAAGGTGGTGGCAGAGAGAGAGAGAAGGGGGAGTGTGGGGGGAGGTGTTGTTCGGGTGGGTTGGGTTGGAAACAGGTTTATTGATTTCTGTGTTGATGAATATGGAAACTAAAATTCTTTTTATTCATCTAATGGAATTCATAGATTCTTTCTTTTGCTTTTACTTGCTGCCTGTAGTTGTTGCCATGACAATATTTTGTTTTCCATTTCCCTTTTTTTCCCTTCATATTGCCTGACAGTCTCAGGCATCCTGTATTGATATGGGCAATTCCCCCTATTCTCTTTTTCGTTCCTGGATGTCTGATGTGGTTTGATTATTTTTATTGTTCTAGGTTCTTTATTTAATTGAGCCGATTGATGAAGTTGCCATTCAGAACCTGCAGACCTACAAAGAGAAGAAATTTGTTGATATCAGCAAGGAAGATTTGGAACTTGGTTAGAACTTACGACTGCTGTATTATTGATAGAGCAATGCAATATTTTTATTTGCTTCAACTCCAATTGTGATCTCCCTGGGGGTTTTAGGAGAATCTATTATAATGAGGTGGTGTTTTAATACCAGATGATGAAGATGAGGTCAAAGAAAGAAAAACCATACAGGAATACAATCTCCTTTGTGATTGGATAAAGCAGCAACTTGGTGACAGAGTGGCCAAGGTTCAAGTGTCAAAGCGTCTCAGCTCATCTCCTTGTGTGCTTGTTTCTGGCAAGTTTGGATGGTCTGCTAATATGGAAAGGTAGTTATGGTCTTTATTGGATCAACCCACCTCCAAAATACATAGTTGTCAAAGGCGCGCCTAAACAGCCTAAAGGCAGGCGATGTCACCAAGGCGAGGCGCGCCTGAGTGACATTTCCTTTTCTCTTCTTCTTTTTTCTTCCGTTCCAGCCTCTAGCTCTTCTGTTCCAGCCTCCAGCTCCTCCAACAATTCTTTATATTTTGAAATTCAGAACAACTAGTGGCTGCCTAAGTCCCTAACATATCCTATCCTTGACTCAAGCTCCAAATTGTCCAGATCAATTAATAATTTTCATCAATAACTCTATACTAGGATCATATTTGTCAAGGGAATCGGAAACCGAACAGTGTCACAAGGAAACTGACGTGGTTCTTTGTTAGTATTTGTTCAAATCGACGTCACTATTCTCAGTCGGATGATGATTTTTCTGTTCTTTTTCCTCTTAATCTATTGATTCTATTATGTTTTGGTTTCTGGCAAGTTTGAGCTCAAAGTTGAATAATTTCATGACCATCTCAACTCAAAACCAACATGTATAAACCTAGGGCTTTAATTGAAGTAAATCTGAGCTCCCTCTTTTCTTAATAATGTTTCGGGTTTACTAAGTTTCAAGGAGAAGATTTTTTTTTTCTTTTGCTCTATGGTTGATTTTTATTTGGGTAAGGCTAGAAAATGACCTCGATGGAACATTTGAAGAGAAATGAAAGAAAGAAATAGTCAGAGTCTTGGGTTGGTGGAGAGAAAATGAGAGAAAGAGAAGCTATTAACTTGAGTGGTCTTCCAATTATAAATGATTAAAAAGAATAAAATGAAAGATAAAAGAAATTGCCTTTTATATGTGAAGCAAATGGTATGGTTTAAGCATGCCTTACACTTGGCACACATGCACATAATTAAGTGTTAATTAAGCATATTTAAATTATTTAATTTTGGAGGGAGTCAAATGAAAAGTGATGTAATATTTTGAACAATATTTTGTACTAGTCATAATATTTATTATGTACTCTACCCACTTCATCTCTCTCACAAAATACTATATAAAAAGATAGATTATTTTGAGCAAATGGTGGAGGTTGGAGAAGGACAATTTATTGCATGTTTAATGTTAACATCAAATATATTATACACAAAAAATTGTTATTATTAGATATGTGATAATATTATGATCATGATTTTATTTTATGTGTTTTATGAGTTCTGTATTTATTTTATTTTTTGCCCCTTACTTTTGTTAGGCTTGCGTCTTAGGTTATAGGAGTCTTTATCGCCTTGGTGCGCTTTTCACCTTTAACAACTATGCTAAAATATTTTGTCATATTTCAAAGTTTTTCGATGTCTATAGGTTGATGAAAGCACAAGCTCTTGGTGACACTGCCAACTTGGAGTTCATGAGGGGAAGGAGAATACTTGAGATCAATCCAGATCACCCTATCATTAAAGACTTGAATGTAAGCCATTTTAGCCATTCTATTTTTGATTTCTTCATACTAGAGCTATTTTCCTCTATAATCAGTCATGAAGTAATGGTGCATTTGAAGCTGTTTGAAATGTACTGATGTTGATCCACAACTTGGAAAAACTGAGTTGAATAGAAAACAATTGAATAATGTGTTTGTGGTGTAGCTTCTGAATATGATAAGTTATAGGGAAAATTACTATTTGCCCTCTATAGTTTGATATAATATACTAGTAGTCCATAGTGTTGTCAAAGGCGCGCCTTATGTGCCAGCCGAGGTGGCTGAGGCGGGCGCCTTGAGTCTCGCCTGAGGCTCTGTTGAGGCACGCCCGGGTGAGGTTGGCTACAAATAGACTTTCAACACTAACACCTCTAAATTATTTGGAGAAGAAAACATCAATGCAACTGAAATATTAATTGTAAGAATGAAAAAATGAATCTAGATAAAATAAACAAAATAGTACAACAAAATAGTTTCAAAATAAACTGTTATATTTTAAAAGAAAAAGATAATTCTTATGGTAGTGTTTTCACATCATAAAGGAACATAAATGTTACATTGATTCTTGGAATGTTTGACATCATAATCTTACTCAAACTTTTGACCTTAAGAACTAAATGTTGAAGTAGATTTATTTGCATTCTAGGCCTAGTATCATAGTATTCATGCAGATTCAGAAAAATTCAATTAAATATGTCAAGGAACAAAAAGAGCAAAGATTATTTACTGACTGAAAAATTTCATAACAATGATATTATTTTGCCTGCTATATAACTCATGTGTTGTACGATTGCAGTCCTATAACCCTCTATACATAGTGATTTTGAAGTGTTCTTGTTCAATGGATAAATGCCATTTGATAGGATTTTACCATTTAAGACCTTTTAACATTTTTGGCTTTATTTTTTATTTGGATTTCAATAACATTGGTGGTAGACTTCCAAATGTCTGAGGTATTAATATGAGTTGTTCTCTTATATTGGATTAGTTGTCTTCTTATGTTTCTTTCACATCTCAATATCCACAACACTTAGGGTTCTTGACGCACCTTGCTTTTAATAACTGTGTCATCCATATTATAAAGCATAAGAATCTAGCAAAAGACCCAAGGTGGATGGTATAGTTTTAAAAAATTCTTACTACTAATTGTTATCATGATCTCTACTCTAGGACTCTAGCTATTTATAAGACTATATTTTACTTTTACTATTTCTTTTGCGCATGTTTTTTTTTATTGTTTTGCATATTGAACATTATGCCTTGATCTTTTAAATTGCTTTTTGTTGGTATTGAGTTAAGTTTATGGTTTTATTTTATATATGTGTTATGTTGTGGTATGAGTTCTAGGTTTATTTTATTTCATTTTATTTTGTGCGCCTTACTTTAGTCAGGTGCGCGCCTTGCCTTGCGCTTCGTGCCTTAGCTGATAAGAGCCCTTATTGTCTTGATGTGTGTCTTTTGCCTTTAACAACTATGGTACCCTTTTGAGGTTTGAAAAATATATGATTTGCCTCCTGTAGTTTGACATAATACGCTAGTATCTTCCTGAAATTTGAAAATTATACTATTTGTTCCCTGAAGTTTTGACATATTACACTAGTACTTTTTTGCAAGTTTGATTTATTGGAGTAATACTTCCCTAAAAAAAAGAAAATATTTTTTTTTTACTAGTATATTATATTCTTTTTCAAATTTCAGGAGGTACTAGTGTATTATATCAAACTATAGGGAGCTAATTGTATATTTTTCAAACTTCAGGGAGCTACTAATGTATTATGTCAAATTACGAAAAGTAAATAGTAATTTTCCCTAAGTTATATTAGAAGAATCTAATTTTCTACTATTTAGAACATTGAATAAGACTTTACCTATCGGGGAAAAAAAAGAAAGAAAAGAAAAGAGGCTGTTATTATAATGTTTAGAGGGAAAAAGAATAACCTTCCAAGCAGTTATTAGATTTTTGTGATTAACTTATCACTTGAATGAATTGATCTGTCCATGTCTGTTATAGTAAGGAGTTCTTTGTTGTGTTGGCACATGTTTTATTTATCCTACATACTATTTCTTTCTTTCTTTTTTGAATTGCATTATCGTACAGTAACCTCATGGAGGCATAAAATGACAAGAAGTAGATGCATTATATTTTAAATAGGCATTTATCAAACTAGGGGAAGAAAATTAGTAATTTACAAAATTATTCTGTGGAACTGAATTGCGATGTGATGCTATGTGTTTTTCATCCGCAATTGTGCAAAGAGAAGAAAGGCTCAGAAGATCAAAGGTTACCATGGTACTGCTTTCTGTCAGTAACTGAAAAGTAGTGAAAGAATTAGGATATACTGTTTGCATATATAGTTGAGAAGTGCTGGCAGTAGTGGAAGTAACTACTGCCTGTTCATACAGTGTAGTCATTTGAAGACTTCGTTTGCCATTGACATTTGATTAAATTTGATATGAAAGTGTCGGTCTCTATATTCACTTAATAAGTGCCTGGACTGATGCTGAAATTGCCTTGTTTATAGATGAGGTCCTTTCTATTTGAAGTTCTTTTTTTTTTAATAATTATTTTGCTGTTATACTCAACAGGCTGCGTGCAAAAATGCACCTGATAGCAGTGATGCTCAGAGAGCCGTTGACCTCCTATATGACACGGCATTGATTTCCAGCGGGTTCTCGGTGAGTATGAATTAGCATGTCCTCCTGCTCCTATACCTCAACCCCTTTCCGTTCAAGGCAGGATCTCTCCATGATTGTTTTGAACTAACTCCTTGTTAAATTGCAGCCTGACAGCCCAGCCGAATTGGGTAATAAGATATATGAGATGATGACTATGGCACTTGGAGGGAGATGGGGTAGATACGAAGACAAGGAAGAGGCAGCAGAAGGTGATAGCGCAGAATCAGCTGCAACTGTCAATGAATCCTCGGAGCCAGAAGTAATTGAACCATCAGAAGTAAGGGCAGAGAATGATCCTTGGCAAGATTAAATAGTGCCTTAACATACCAGAAAATTTTCGGCATTATTTCATTAACCTCCATGGTGATAATGCATCCAAGAAAAACAAGAGATGAGAAGGGAAGAAAGGAAACGGCACAATTTAACATTTGCAGAGGGAGAAGGGATAGTCTCCCACCCACGATTTATAGTAGGAGAGAAATAGATAAATCAATAGGTGTTTGTGCTTATCAATTTCTTTGGTGCAAAACAATGAACAGAAGTGCATTATTTTCTTGCTCTTTATGATAAACAATTAAGCAGCGAGTATTGAAGAACCCTTCTGTAATTTGAAAGCTTATTTATGTTCACCAAGCATTCTCTTATATATTCTTGAAGTTTGAGTAAAATAGAAAATGCCATTGGCATTCTTCAATGACTGATACAAGTGACTATTTTTCGTGCACCTGTAAAAATATTCTTAAAAATATAAAAGTCTTGTGTTCTCGAGACATTGAGCAATTTTTTGCAATTAATAAGAGAGAATTTAAAATTGAAAAAGTTCAATGAAATATAGCTCAAAAATAGATAACAAAACAATTAGAAGTTAATAAAATTCATAGAAAACAACACAAAATAAAACATTTCCAAAATTCCACATAAAAGGGGGGAAAAATAATTAAAAATCGGGTCGGGTCAAGTCCACGGGTATATGTTGTAGGTGCTAAGGGCTGCTTCTTTCAGCATTGGCCTCTTCCTGTTTGGAAAAAATGCATTTTAAAAAAAAATGTGGTATTTTTAATTTTTTTAAATTTTAATAGGTACTTTTGATATACTTTTCTTAAAAATAAATTTGAAAAGAATAATTTATAAAAAATTTAAAAAATCAGTTTTTAGAACTTTTACCCGCAATCCCACACAATTTTTTTTTTTTTCTGTACTTTCATTACTGAATCTTTCAGTTCACCGACATCGTTTATCGAAGTCTCCTTCCCTTTCTCTTTAATTCTCTGTTAAGTGTTACTCTTTTTCTTTTCTGTTTCTTCATTTATCAATCATAAACATGTGGAGGAACTTTACAAAACGAGCTTATTCTAAGAAGTTCAAATTTTCATCATATCACACAGAACATTATCAAGACGCAAGGATAATCAGACCTTTAGAGGCTCAAATAAGTCTAAATTGTCATTGCTCATTCCTGGGTTTTCGTCGAGTTAGTGTATTATCATCTCAAAATGGTGATTGTAGTTTCAATAATTTGACAAACCCTTTTGGTCCTCTTTTCTGCAAGGGATATGCAACTTCGGCTGCACAGGCAGTTGTTTCAACAGATGAGTCGGACTTTCTGGGCTTGATGAACTGCAGGAACAGATTGAGGAAATCAATAAACACCACCAGAAAATGGAGGCACAGTTTAGGCAGCCACAAAAGAAAAGACAATAGCAGGTATGAGTATGGGAAAATATACACGGCTTAAAAAAAGGCAAGTAAAAATAGAGACAGGCGCCTGGGAGGAGGCAGCCAAAGAGTATCAGGAATTATTGAAGGACATTAGTGAGCAGAAGCTGGTGCCTAATTTGCCTTACATGAAGTTTCTTGGTTGGTTTGAGCCTTTGAAGGATGCAATTGCACCAGAGCAGGAATTGACTAGGCAAAAGAACAATAAGCTGTCTCACGGACCCTCTTTTGATGCATTGCCAGCGGACATGATGGCTTTTATTACTATGCATAAGTTGATGGGATTGCTGATGACTAATAATGGAGGGAGCGGGAGTGTTAGGTTGGTTCAAGCTGCTTGTTCCGTAGGTGAGGCAATCGAGCAAAGGATGACAATTTTCCTTCGTTCCGTGGTATCCCGCCCCGATTTCACCTCGACTATGAAGGTTTTTTGTATCGAGGACAGAACGGTATATAAATCTTCCGATCCAATCTCTGCTCCGATTTTCATTCCGATAATTTTATTTATATTTATACATATAATATTTATTTATATTTTAATATAATTAATAAATTTAAAAATAATAAAATAAGAATATATAAAAAATATTTTATATTTAAAAATTATATAATTAACTAATTAATTAAAATAATAAAAAAAATTAAATATTGAAAAAAATAAAAAAAATTTTTATAAAAATATGAGATCCCTACACCCGTCGGATGCGGGGATAGGAACAAAAATTTTTTTTCCTGTCGGGGATTAAAGCAGGGTCAGGGATGGGATGGGAGTTTCGGGGATGGATAAATCCTCCGCGAACCCACCCCATCGTTTCTTTGTAATACGCTGTCTTGCGGAAACTGTAATATGCCTTATGGTCTTAAATTTTCATCTCTTGCTTTGATTGCATTATAAATTTCTGAACTTTATTTTTGTGATGTCAATCAGGCCCTGGATACCCTAGGAAACACCAAGTGGAGAATAAATAAGAAAATACTTGCAGTAGTTGAGAGAATATGGGCTGATGGAGGCTGTTTAGCTGGCTTAATTGACCGTGAAGATGTAAGTTACTTTATATAAGCAGAGTTATTTTTCTTCAATCAAGCTTTGCTGTTCTAGCTTCCTACATTTTTCTGTTGTATTACTGTCTTACTTGGCCCTTCATTTTTGTCCTCATTTCAATTTCTTGAAAGGTTCCTCTGCCTGAGGAACCAGTGACAGAAGATGAAGCAGAAATTCGAAAATGGAAGTGGAAAGTGAAAAACGTGAAAAAAGAGAATAGTGAGAGGCATTCACATTTCAATTTCTTGAAAGGTTCCTCTGCCTGAGGAACCAGTGACAGAAGATGAAGCAGAAATCCGAAAATGGAAGTGGAAAGTGAAAAACGTGAAAAAAGAGAATAGTGAGAGGCATTCACAGTACTGTTACATAGAACTCAAACTCTCTGTAAGAAGCTCCCTTTTTGGTAGGATATGCTTTGTAACTATTTTTTGTTTTTGTGAGATGTGGATGGCATGATGACTTTCTATTAATTGGAGCAAGTTGCTAGGAAGATAAGGGATGAGGAAGGCTTCTATTATCCTCACAACCTTGACTTTCGTGGTCATGCTTACCCCATGCACCCATATTTGAATCATCTTGGCTCTGATCTGTGTCGGGGCATTCTTGAATTTGCTGAAGGGCGCCCTCTTGGTAGTTCTGTCTTGTGCTGGCCGAAGATACATTTGCCCAATGTATATGCTGCTGGTGGTGTAGATAGGTTATCCTATGAGGGCCGGATAGCTTTTACTGAGAATCATCAGGATGATATTTTTGATTCTGCTGACCGACCTCTTGAAGGACGGCACTGGTGGTTGGGTGCAGAGGATCCTTATCAGTGCTTGGCAACATGTATTAATCTCTCGGAAGCATTGAGAAGCTCCTTGCCAGAGACCACTCTTTCACATATGCCAGTTTACCAGGTACCTTTCTCTGTGTGGTTATGTTTCAAGTTGTTTGCAGAAGGTAAAACTCATGCCTGCTATGATCACTTGTGATGATATTTGGCAGGGATAGAATTTACTGGCTTATCTTATTATTTGGTTTTTCTTCTTATTCCTGAAAGAATTTGAGATGCTATAACATATAATCCATGCTTTGTTTATGTTCTGGCTATTGAACATTTTATTTTTATCTTTTTCTTGTTTCCTTTTCAGGATGGTTCCTGTAATGGTCTGCAACACTGTGCTGCCCTTGGAAGGGACAAGGTAAGACAATCTCTTTGCTTTGAAATAAGGAAAGTGCAGTAAAGTTAAGTCACTATTGAAGCTTAGTTTGATGTCGAACCTGCAGTCTTGCTGAATTTGACATCGTTAATTTTTTTTTTTTGTTACCTATTCTTCTAGAATCAGAATTTTTAATTTTGGAGAATTGGAGGAACATTTATGACTAAAGATATGAATTCCCTGTTTGAGTTGAAAATTTTGGAGTTAATTTTTTCAAATTAGTCATTCAACATGCAGACAAGAGCCGTATGTTTTATCAATGTTCGTAAAAAAAAATTTCACATTTTTTTTTTAAATAAAGATGGGAGCAGCTGCAGTTAATCTTGTTAGGGGAGAGAAACCTGCAGCTGTGTACTCAGGAATTGCTTCCAGGTAGGTCCTGCTCTTTCTATCTCTTTCTTGTGCATGTGGAATTTAGGGTAAGTATAGTTGGGTACTTGGAGTTAACTGCAGTGCGTAAATAAATAGGCAGAAATAATGAAATAATAATTGACATCATTTACAACAACGGGATAATATGTGAAGTTTCACCTTACATGTTGGATTTTAGGATGTAAACATGTTAACATTGAGACAAAAATTAAGATGGTGACAAAATATGCAAACAAATGGCAATTCTTGGTGCCTATATCATCTCTTTACATTATTGTGCAGTTTCCTTGATACTTTTGAAGAAAGCGCCTACAGATTATGTTGAATAGCCTTATAGTTGTTTGAATGTGCGATTTTGTTAAATCATTGAAGGTGTTGTTTTGATGTAGGGTTCTTGAGATAATGAGGATTGATGCGGAAAAAGATCCGGCAACTAAGCCAAATGCATTGCACGCTAAGCTTTTAATTGATCAGGTTTCTTCTTTTCTTATGCTCGACATGTTGCTAAATGTTTAATGAGATGATTCAAACAATGTCTTATTTAAATCACTAAAACTTAAGTTCTTTTTTTTTGATAATTGAGCCAACTCAGCTAGGTTTTGCAAAATTCAATTGTTATTTTGAATGACTCCCTTAATAATAGCTAATAGTTTTCCTTTACAACTTGCAAAAATTAGGTTGACCGGAAATTGGTAAAGCAGACAGTGATGGCATCAGTATATGGTGTCACTTATATTGGTGCCAGAGACCAAATAAAAAGGAGACTAAAAGAACGCAGTGCCATTGCAGCAGATGGTCCAGCTTTGTTTAATGCAGCAAAAGTAAGCAAACTCAACTGGAGTGGGTGTGTGTCTGAGTCTGCCTGTAATAATGAAGATTTTATTGGTTGTTGATTGCATGCACAGATCACATTGATGGCTTTAGAAGAAATGTTTGAAGGTGCAAGAAGTATCATGGCATGGCTTGGTGAATGTGCGAAGGTGTGCTCCATTTTCTTTTGTAGTTCATTCACTTGGTAGGTAATGCATTTATAGATTATGATTAAATTTACCTAGGATGAAGAAACTGACTCAGTTTCTGCCGTTCATTCGTCGTGCCTTAGTCAGGTAGATGGTGAATGCTTGTTCTTTCAAAAGTCCCATGGGAAGAAGGGGGGGACTGTTCTCTGAAAATCTTGTTCAAATATATGACTGATTTTTCTTTTAAGGGATATTAACAAATACAGAGAAAAATTCTGATACTATAGTTCTGTTAAAAGGTGTTACAAGGATAAGTTATTTATTATATTGTCATTCAGGAATACTCAGGATTACATTAGTATTATTATTACCCTTTTTGGGGTGGTTCAAGTGTCTTCTTTGTTTCGTTTACCATCAATGATGATAAGGTCAGGTTTTGATCGTAGTTTTCCCTACAAATTATTATGTTGGGTTTCATTTTAGTAGGATCATTCTCAGATAAGTCATGAAATGTCCTCTTGTTTGTGCTTAAGGATGTGCATTGGGTCAAAACCACATAACCCTCAAGAATTGCATCTGAGGTTCGGTTTGAAAACTGAAATTTAAATATCATCCTTTTAAAAAACCCACCTAAACCAAGAAAATTTCCTGTGGTTACACATAACCCAATTTTGGTTCAGTTATTTCAGGTAATTTGGGTTGAACCTAAATTTTGCGCTCCCTTAACTGTGCTACACAAAACTTTCAAAACCCAACCTGGTGATTGAAGTGTGCAATAACAATTTACATATACATTAAGAAATTGGTATGTTGTTTTCAGGTATAAAGCCTTGACTGCAACATTTAGGGAATTATCTATCATTTTTCTTAAATATATGGTATTTTTAAATTCTGATGCTATCTAATTTTATTGAAATTAATCCAGCCCAGAAACTTATGTATTGTTATTTCACTCTCTGGATTGGGTACAAGGACAACATAGTCTTTTTTACACAGTAACATTCATGGCAAGAAGGTAGATGGAGATGGTATTACTATGCATGGTACGTAGTAATCATAATACTATGATGTTTTTTGTTATGTAGATGGGAAGGTACAGGGATGGAGATGGTTTTTGTTACGTAGTCATCATAATACCATGCATAGCTAGCAGATAGAAAGATGGAGATGGTCTATGTTACATAGAAATCATAATACTGTGCATGCCTTTAAAAAACAAAACGGAAGGATGGGGAAGGGGGCAGGAGGAGAAAAATTTTGTCCTCATTTTATTTAACACAGTCATGAGATTTTTGAGGATCATAACCAGTGAAGAGGAGAACTTGCGGGGAAGAATTATAGAAGGAAAGAAGAACAGGGGAGATCAAGAAGATAAAGGAAAGAGAGAGAGGATAGGCAGAAAGAATTTCTTATAAAAGAAACTGTCAATTGTATCATTCCAAATCCAATGAATTATAACTTCTGTGTACATCACTTTATAGTCTTCACTCAACTAACTAACAAGCTAGCAGATTCTGGCTACTCATCTATCTTTTCCGGCCCATAACAACTCCCCTGGACTAGTCTTCGCTCAACTAACTAACAAGCTAGTAGATTCTGGCTACTAAACTATCTTTTCTGGCCCATAACAACAACCCTCGACAAAACCTAAAAGCCCAAAGTAATTAAGATTCGCTACATGAATCATTTTACTTCATGCCAGCCTATGAGAAAATCCTTTAGCTCCAGATTCAGCTATAGTTTTCTTGCAGTCTGCTTCTAATTTTGATGTTGCCTTTGCAGCCCCTATCGAATCAAAACATTTTCCAATCTGGAGATCATTATCATGTTCGTTTTTGTCCCTTTATGAACATAGAAATTCTAGGGATGTTATGACACAATAAAGTTGTTTGTCTAAATAGCTGCTCGTGCGCCTCAGCTCCAATTATAAATGGGTGGAGAATGGATAGGATAGTTACATGTTCTCTAAGGTCACAATTATTCAATGGGAAATGTAGAAAGAAAAAGAGGTTATTTCATTCTTATGTTGGCTTGTGATGATATTTTATATGTATCTTTGGCACTTAATCTTAATCCTATTGTTAACATCTGAATATTGCGATACATTAACCTCTGCATATTTTTAAGATAACTATTTTGCCCCAATTTTATGAACTGTTCAGCAGCTGCTGACAACTACTTGCAATTTAACAGGTAATAGCTTCAGATAATAAATCTGTTCGATGGACCACCCCTCTTGGACTTCCTGTTGTACAACCTTATAAGCACTTGGGGAGGCATCTTGTAAGTTAATAAGAACTTTAATTGGTATCTTCACAACCACCGTGTCTTTTAAGTGTTTCTCTAAGATGTTTTGTTAAATTATATGCAGATTAAGACTTCCCTTCAGATGTTGGCCTTGCAAAGAGAAACAGACAAGGTTGTTTGTCATGGACGTTTTTTCACTCTTAATGTTATAACAAATTAGCTGTTGCATATGCATAACTTTGGTTACTGAATAATTTTCGCATGTTCTTTTCCATTTTATATTGTATTCATGTATTTTTTTTAATAATAATTTTTGAACAGGAAAATCTAGAAATGGAAATTTGGGACAGAACAATTTCATGTTACATTCTCTTAATTTCTGATTACATTATCTGGTGATTGTCATAGGTGATGGTGAAGCGGCAGAGAACAGCTTTTCCCTCAAACTTTGTTCACTCCCTGGATGGTTCGCACTTGATGACTGCCATTGCCTGCAAAAGGCAGGTCTAAACTTTGCAGGTTTGTAATGGCCTAATCTTCTTTCTGACGAAGTATATGATATATGCTTGGAAATCTTAATATCTTATCTCATTTTCCAACTACAGGAGTACATGATTCATACTGGATGCATGCATGTGATGTTGATCAAATGAACAGGATGCTTCGCGAAAAATTTGTCGAACTCTATGAAAGCACCAATACTAGAAAATGTAAAATATCTATTTCTATCAAATCTCTTACAATGTGTACCGACAAATTGGCCCTTAGTATTTCCTCAGAATTTTTGCTTGTTTTGGGAGAATGTGGCTGCAGCTTGTGATTTACCATTCCACCTCTGCTCCTTTGGCCAACCTTTTTCTTTCTGTTGTCATTGCCTATTCACTATTTACTTTCTTAAAAATGGGGGAGAACTTAAGTGTTTGTCTTCGGGCCAAAACGAGTAGATTGTTCCTTATGCTTCCATTTTTAGTCTTCAAGCACAATCCTTGGGCTCCCTCTCTTTTACTGGAAGTCATTTTTCTCTTTTCAGAAAGCAAGCTGCTATATTAGTGTGATTGTTTGCAGTATTTTGTGTTTGTTAGTGGAAGAGGTGTGATATCTTAGAACTGACACTTGCCTCCTGGAATTATATTGAGATGATATGCAGAGAAGCATGCATAACCTCAAACTTGCTCTTAAATCTTCTATGTGCTTGAAAGGAGTAACATTTTCCATCAAGACAATTGGAGGCAAGAAAAAGGGATCACCTCAGTCAATTGTAAAAGTCTTACTGTAGAAAACGTTAATGACTATGATATCCCTTTTGTAATTTGCGATCCCGGCTATGCCATTAAGCTTGCAAGGCTGTATTACAAGCTGTTGGAAAATGGACGTCTATAAACTGCTGCAAATTAAACTAAAATGGCAGCAACTTATAAACTAAAATAACTTTGTTTTTAATAAAGAAAATGGAGATGTTGAAAATGTAAATTTGAGAGAGATTCGAAATTGGAGAACATAACATACATTACTCTTCACTTTCACTATATAAATACATGTAAAAGATATAAAATATCTGATCATTTTAGATCAGAAAATCAGCTGCTAACTGCTATACTTCGACTACCTAACACAGACTTTTTCAAGACAAATCTCCTTAATTTAAGGTAGTACAACAAACTTCGATTTTTCTAACTAAATGCTATATAAAGTAACACAAAATAAACATAAAATCTTAGATATGGAGCTGCTGTAAATCATCCAAAAATATCTATATCATCACTATTCAAATTCAGTTGCCCCACTCGTGGAATTTTAGCTTCATTGTCCAAGATGAATCTCATGAGTTCTAACACAAGCATCTTTGTTTTTCTAACCTATTACCATGGTTACTGGAAACAAGGAGAAGTGGATGCTTTTCATGCTGGTTTATGATTTTATATTCCTTGGTATTGGCTTTTGTACTTGCAGTTGTTGGAAGGTTTTCAGAAGTCATTCCCTACATTGAAATTTCCTCCCTTGCCGGAGCGAGGAGACTTTGATCTCAGAGAAGTTCTCTCTATTTTTTCAACTAGTCTGAGCCAGATACTTATCTTGATAGTTCTGAAGTTGGGGTACATATCTCTATTGTTCAGTCACGAAGTGATATTTATTCGTCCCCATTCACGCATTTATGGAAGCCGCAAGCACCAATCCATTTGTCGAGGGTGAAAGGTTGAGAACAGAAGACTCGAGTTATGCATAAAAATTTTTGTACATATGTCAAAGGATAAAAAATTCATTTAATCATTTGCAGGAGATACCCCAGATTCAGTTTTAGGTTCTCTACTTCAACGGGGGGGCTGCCCTTTTTGTCCCTGTTTGGATGTAAATGAAGAACTAAGTTGGTGCATCATGCAAAATAGCTTGAAAAGAACAGCAACAGTTAATCAAAAAAGTTTTTAATGGTAAGCTTGCTTTGTGCAGAAGGGCATCAAAGCTTCATCAGACTGAGGATGAGATACGATATAGAAGGGAGCTGAACAGATTGAAGATGATCAAAGCCTTATTTGCCTTCATATGCTCCTGTATATTATGGGATTGTAACCGCGGAGTGTTGCTGAAAATAAAATAGGTACAGAGGAAAAGTAGCATAGGAATTGGCTCCTGTAATTAAGTCTATTTTTAAAACTGTATTTAGTCTTCTAATATATAATTGTTCTTTTTGTTCAGCTTGAATTGAATTTGTTGTGTAATGAAGTTTATAATTGAATTGTAGTTGCAATTTAACTAAAGTAAATTATGTACTTAGATTTATATCATAATCTATCAAAATTGGACAATAAATAATTTTATATTAACAGATTAAGGACTTTAGTCTAATTTTCAAAAAATGGAAAATAGAACTGGAAATACTAGTTTATTCCATGTAATTCGTACAAAGCATTATGAAAAATACAACAATACTGGAGGACATAGACTTTACTCAGCTCTACTCGTAATAACAGTCTATAAGCTGCATCTTTCCTTCCAATTTATGAGAATGGAATTTTTTCTGAACAATCATTCTCGTGGCATGGGATTCTTTCTGAACAAGGCATAGGCATCACTGTAAATGGCCACTAAACTTGAGAACAAACCAAGAAAAGTCATGAATGCAGACACAATCTTATCCTGGTTTGACGCTAGCAAATGGGGATCCCTGAAAATTCAAAGATTTCAAAGACTTTAGGCTAAGATGGAAGACTTGGTAATGTAGTATCAGAAATCGTGGCTAAAGAACAAGACTGCTTACCTCAGGACAATGGCAGCTGGAAATATGAACCCAAGGCAGACTGAGGAAGTTGCTCTATTGAACTGGAAAGCAACCCAGATGCTGGGTATGAAATTTGCATCCAAGAAGATGACACAAATGAGCGTTATGCTCATCAATATAAATCTGCAGTTATCTAAAACCAAAGGCCTTGCTGAGGGAAAAAGAAGACCATCAAGATTCAGGCGCAATAAATGAAAGATGACAGGAAAACAAGCATAAGGTGGAGTGCATAGCTGATGCGAACAATGTCGCTGAGCACACTGCTGTAGGGGACACCAAGATTTGTGTCAAAGTTAGCCAACACATCATCTAAGGTTGAGTTCCCAAATAGAAGGAACCCGAAGAAGCTTGTCATTATATAGACAGCAGAGCATAGAGCTAATGAAGTCCACACAACTGGCTGTATCATTGAAGGGTCTTCCAGTTCCTTTTCAATTGTATGAACTGCAGAAAAATGCCAGGCCTTAGATTAAATGGAAAAGAATTCAAGCATATGAAGATGAGAGCACCAGTTACCATTGAAATGACAGATAAATGCTGTCACGAGAATGGGAACGACAATGAAGAGATTCCTGACTGATTTGATATCACCAACATTAGGAAGCAACCTAGGCATCCCAATACTTCCATTAATCAATTTGAAGACTGTGATTCCAGCAGTAATAACCAGAAAAACAACTGCAAGTCCAATTGCTGAGGCAGGTGTGTATCTCAATGAATCTGCAAGCATCAAAAACCATCAATTGCCCTCAACATAGACTATCTAAAATAGAAGTTATTTTCCTCAAATATTCATGGACACTGACCTATCCGTTTGAAGCATGCTAGTGGAACAGACACAGTAATGGTCACGAAAGAAGAACAAAAGTACGGCCATTCCACCAGTGGTGTCCAAACCATTGTTCCAATATGCCAGCATGATGAACTCCACTTGAAGATGTTCCAGACATTACATCACCTAGTCAATCACATGAACTTGTCAAAAACACCAGCCTAATCGTACAATTAAGTTCTAGCAGCAGATTCTTAATTATTCTTGATGAAAGGACTATACATACCAATTATAATCATGTAGACAATGAGGATCCCAATATTGTTAAGCAACACACAAACCTGAAGCAATCTCTTCCCACCATTGCCAAACGCATCGCCCATCACTCCCCCATAAGACTCTTTCTTCCTTGCCTTACTATACCTCAGCAGAATTTCAACAAAACGCTCTGTGAGGACAGCAACAAACACTATCATACCAATGCCAAGGCCGAGTCCCAGCACCTTCATCGAGGCGGGCAATGCCATGATTCCAGCACCAATAATAGTAGTTGAGAGACTAAATACTGCACTAACAAAAGAAGCTCCATTAGAGTCTTGGATTTCCTCTCGTCTTTTGGGAAGCAATGGTGATTCTTGGTTGATGGGTTCATGGGTTGGCGTTGTTTTCTTCACTTTTTTACCTTGTTAATCCCCAAAATTTCTTCCTGTACCTGGAGAAAACAGAATTTGGGACTTATTGCTTATGGGAAAGGAAACAGAGTATGCAGAGGTAGCATTCTTATCTAACTGAGTCAGTAGATCTTTAATGTCTCAAAGGACAAGAATGCTACATGGTATTGTTCTGTCCGTACATGCTTACTGCTTGCTAGAAAAATATTATTGTTGGTGTCATCAATAGATTTTCTACAGTTAAATTTGGTGGCATACGAGTATTATATTGTTTTCTTTTTTGTTACTTTTGCTGCAACACTTGTCTTAAAATGAGCTAATGTGAGTCTGCGACTACTGATAAGGATTGCTAAGAGTGTCCAAGCACTTGAAAAATTATATTATATATTGCGATATAGATCAGGTCCATTTACATGAGTGTATTACTCTTTGAAAGTGAATGGCATTTAATGGCAAGCTCTTCTTTCATTTTCTGTAACAAAATTGTATCTTCCAATTTTGGCATGATTTTTTTGTATTTTCTGTTCATCATTCTCCAATTTTTTTTTTATTATTCTCTATTCTCTTTTTTTTTTTTTTTTCTGGTGCAAGCTATTACTTCATTATTATTTATTCTTGGTCTTTTTTTTTTTGTAGTTTTATGGTGTAATTTTGTCTTAATTTATTATTTTCCGGTGCCATTTTATCTTGATTTTTTGTTGCATTTTAAATTTTTTTTGAAAATGATTCAATAAGTTTATACCTACAAGTCAAAACACAAAAAAAAAATAATATAATATCTATTAAATTAAGGGAAAATTACTATTTACGATTTGCAAATTGTATATTTTTCAAACTACAGGAGGTATTAGTGTATTATGTCAAACTATAGAGAGCTGATCATATATTTTTCAAGCCTTAAGGGGTACTAGTATATTATGTCAAACTACAAAAAGTAAATTATATATTTTTCAAACTTCAAGAAGTTACTAGTGTATTATGTCAAATTAGAGAGAGTAAATATTAATTTTCTCTTAAATTAAATATACAAAATAACAAACTTTTATTTATTACTAATAAATCTACACTTTATAACCTATAGTTTACTGATAATGAACCTATAGTTTTCTATTCATCATTCTCCAATTCTTTTTTTTATTATTCTCTATTCTCTTTTGTTTTTCTGGTGCAAACTATTACTTCATTCTCTTTATTATTATTATTATTATTATTATTATTATTATTATTATTATTATTATTATCTGTCTTTTTTTTGTACTTTTATGGTGTAATTTTGTCTCAATTTATTATTTTTCAGTGCGATTTTATCTTGATTTTTTGTTGCGTTTCAAATTTTTTCGAAGATCATTCAATAAATTCATACCTACCAGTCAAAATATATATATATATATATAATATCTATTAAATTAAGGGAAAATTACTATTTACGATTTGCAAATTGTATATTTTTCAAACTACAGGAGGTACTAATGTATTATGTCAAACTATAAGGAACAAATCATATCTTTTTCAAGCCTTAAGGAGTATTAGTATATTATATCAAATTACAAAAAACAAATCGTATATTTTTCTAACGTCAAGGAGGTACTAGTGTATTATGTTAAATTAGAGAGAGTAAATGATAATTTTCTCTTAAATTAAATATACAAAATAACGAATTTTTATTTATTGCTAATGAATCTACAATTTACTGATAATGAACTTATAGTTTACTTAAAATGAACTTGTATTAACAATCTAATGAATCTTTACTTTAATCGTAATGAACCTATAGTTTACTAATAATGAATATATAGTTTACAGAAAATGAACCTTTATTAGTAAATTAATGAACATTTATTTTACACCAAATGAACCTACAGTTTATAATCTATAGTTTACTGATAATGAATTTCTAGTTTTACAATAAATGAACTTGTATTAATAAACTAATGAATATTTAATTTATTCCTAATGAACATATATTTTTATAACAAATGAACTTATTTTAATAAACTAATGAACTTTTATTTCATTGCTAATAAACTTATATCATGTTTGGTTCATGTAATAGGTAACTAATAGTTATTCCATATAGAATAACAATTTTTGGTTCAAATTTAATTAAAAAATACATATTATATGTAATTGTTATTCTTCAATTTCTTGGAATACATATTCCATGATAAAATAAAGAATAGTTATTTCATACCTCAAATAATATTACCTCTTACTACTACCACCACTTCCATTACCATCAATTTACCATAATTTATTCATCCTCCACCACCATCCACCCACTACCACTACTACTCATTTACCAACACTACCAACTACCCATAACTACCACAATCATCACCACCACCACTACCCAATTATCACCATCACCACTACTTATTTATCACTACTCATTCATCTATCACCACTATACTTATTAATATATGCCGTATTAAATTATAATTTTATCTAATAATAGTTAATCTAGACTTATGAACCACATAATGAAATAGTAATTATTTAGGAATAGTTATTCTAGGAATATCTATTCTATTCTTTAAAGCTATGTTTGGTTCATAAAATAGGTAATGAATAGAATAATTATTTCATGCTAAAGTTCAAAATCAAATAATAGCTATTATATGAAATTGTTATTCTTCAATTTAATGGAATATACATTTCATAATAAAGTAAATAATAGTTATTCCACACCACAAATAATATCACTTCTTACCACTACCACTACCTCCACTACCATTCACCAACCCCCACTATCATCTATTACCACTATACTTATTAATATATATCATATTAAATTACAATTTTATTTAAGAATAGTTAATATAGACTTATGAACCAAAATATGGAATAGTAATTATTTAGGAATAGTTATTCTAAGAATATCTTTTGTATTCCTTAAGAATTACAATTCTATTTTACACTATTTCATTTCATAAACCAAACGTGACCTAAAAATTACAATTTTATTCCATACTATTTTATTTCATGAACCAAACGTGGCCTTAGAGTTTAAAATAAAATGAACATGTATCAATAAACTAATAAATTTTTACTTCATTACTAATGAACCTATATTTTTACAACAAATGGGCCTATATTAATAAATTAATGAATAAATTGACTCTAGATTTAACGGCATTAATTTATTAATTTAAAAAAACTCACTTTTTTCAACTCTAGTTTCTCCTGTATATAAATTCTTGGTCTATATTGCTATATAGACATATCAATAATATAACAGTCCGAGAATTTAAATTAACTTTTTGGAGATAAGCCCATTAGTCTAACAATTTTGGTCCAGAAATCAAACTTAAAACTTCAATTGCCAACTTAAAGTTAGGTTAGATAAATATTGAAAAAAATTTACAAACCACCTGCATTTAATTTTTTCTTTCAAAAATATATATACTTTTTTCTTTTTACTTTTATCAAATTTACTTTTCAATTTTATTTTTTGATATATTATTATAACCCTTTGAGATTTAGTTGAATACTAAAGTTCACCCTCTATTTTTAAAAATATATTATAAAATTTTTCAAATTTGATTTAATATACTATATAGTCATTCCATTAATTTTTTTACTGCATATAAATAAAAAAATTTCCCTTCTTTTTTTGTCTTAAAAAATATAAAAAAAATTTATTGTTATCAACTTGATATCAAAATATCAAATTTGTCATTCTTTTTTAATATTGTATTTTTCAAATTAACAAAATATCAAATTTATCAAAAAATAAATAAGTATATTTTTGGTATTTTTTAGTTAACTAATAGAATATTCTAGTTCGAGAACAACACATTCCAACAAGACCATCAACTGCGGGTAAGCTTCAAGCACTTACTCATAGCCGCTCTTAGTACTAATTCCAAGCAGAGAAGATGCTCTTGGTCTTTGTTGGTGTGACAATCTATGGTGTTTGAAATAACCATTGTTTGCAAGGTCACTCAAAAATCAAAATCGTATGAGAATAAAGCTGCTACCATAGGGTGGAGAAGTGTCATTTTCGTGGATTGATTTACGTGTACTCATTCAACCCCTTGCGATTTCCAAACGGTATTCCTTTTCTTTTATTCTTTCTCCGTTTCAAATATTCAAACTTAACAAGGCTTAGTTTGTTGTGGGAAAGTGCCACAGTTTTGTTTGGGAAATGGGGAAGTAAAAAGGAAGAAGAAGAAGAGTCCTTGGGTATATAATAATTCGTGTTGTATTACTATTTGTGTTATTTAAATATATTATTTCCGTATTGTGCAATTATTTAACTATTTACAAATTTATATACTTAAACGTATAAATGTGTTACTTAAATATGTTGTTTTGTATCATATAATTATTTAATTGTATCGTTTCGTGTTGTATAATCGTTTAAATATGTTATTTCGTATTGTATAAAATTTCTTAAATATTTTATATAGTTCCAAATGTATCTAATCATGTCATAAACATATTAGGCATGTTCATATAGTATAATAAAAAAATCCGTATCATATCAAAAATTGTCAGCTCTAGCTGTCAGTATAACAAGATATACAGAAAGTATATTAATATATACTAAATTTTAAGATTTACTCAAAATATACTAAAAATATATCAAGATATACCAGATTTTAAGAATTTTTTGAGTGTACGATAATTTTGTAAATTTTTAAAGCATCATCACATTTTTGAAAAAAGTTTTAAATGTAGTCATAGTTTTGTACTATTTTATAAGCTTGTTTGAAAATTTTTCTTGAATATAACATAAGAGCTTCAACTTCAACTTGAAGCTCAAAAAGAAGACTTGGGAATTTAAACAAGGAAATATTTCATAAATTCCACGAAAGAAGAAATAATTACAACTTTACATTCCATTAATATTTTTTTTTTCAATTTTACTAAAAAATACTTTTAACAATTACAACAGTATATAAATTTCAAAATCACATAAAATATATGCTCAAGTGGTATATCTTCGACTTACTTTCGGTATACCTTAGAATATTTTGGTTCGATTTTCACCAAAAACCAACAAAAGAATAATTATAAGAATAATTAAATCATTAATGAAGAAGTCATTAAAGAAGAAGAAAAAGAAGAAGAAGAATAGAATTCAATTAAAATTCAAAACATCACAAATTTTTAAATAAACAGTTTGGTATACCTTTCAGAATATCTTGAGTATATCTTGGGGATATCTCGGGTATACCTCTAGAATACTTTGCGTATACCTTAAGGATAATTGGGTATATATTGAGAATTCTCAAAAAAATTCCCTAAGAGAAATTTCTTGGAATATTTTGGTATATTTTGAAAATACCTTCAGTTTACCTTTGAAAATTTTATGGAAATACCTTAAAGATACTTTAGGTATACATTTAGAATTTCTTAATAATTCCCTAAAAGGAATTCTCAAGGAATTTCTTGGGGATACTTCGATATACATTTGAGAATTCCATAAGAATATATTGAGCATACCTATGGGATATCTTGGGGATACCTTGGTGATTTTCAACAAAAAAAAAAAAGAACAAAGAAGATATTAAATAACAATGTCGAAAATTTTCAACAAACAAAACTACAATTTTTAAAAGAAGAATTCAACAGTAGCATACGATAATTTAAACTTTTCATTAAAAAAAAAACAATAATCCTAAAAACTTAAATCCTCTAACCCTAGATATTAAGCCTACAAGATTTCAGCAATAAAGATATTGAATGTTATTGTGTTGATCTAAAAAGATTATAATGAACCAAGCAACTACATCATTCGCTCAAACCCGATGAGCCAAGCTAATCACCAACATTAGAAGCATTAGCTTCTCAAAGCAGTTGCATTGCTTTGTCCACCTTCTTCTTCAATGCATCTGGAGACTCAATCAGATGTCGCACTTCCATTTGATCCATCTCCAACAGCATCCCAGTCACTTTAGCCGCATGATCTGGTTGAAGACGCTCTACAAGTAGATAAAGATGGTCACCTAGTATCCGAGCATAACAAAACAATAATCAATGATTCGTACGGAACAGTAATCAACTCTACTTCAGGCAACTACACATTTGGATATAAAGTGGCTATAAATGCCGATGAAGGGAGGAGAAAAAAGAATAACATGGTTGATATTTGCAAAAACAAGAGAGGAGAAGTTGCTGCCAAATAAAAAAAATTGGTATTAATGAAATAAATTTCAATTCAAATGAAAATATAGAAAAATAGAAGTAAATACAAAAAAAAAGAATTAAAATTTTGGTAAATCATAAAATTTTCTCTTTAAATAAAATTGAAGCCCATTTACCAAGAGAGGTCTAGATTTGCAGGCTTAAGCCTCAATTATGGTTAGGTAGAAAAAAAAAGTACAGAATTTTTTAAGAAAAAAAATTAAATTTTGATTAATGGTGTAAATTTTTCTTTTGTGAAAAAAAGAAAATTTCATAAAAGGTAAAACAAGGATGTATTATCTTAAAAAAAGAAAACAAGTATATTATAATTGAGCTCCAAATTCAAGTATTATAAATGCTTCTCCATGATGGTCAAGAAGAATGAGAGAACAAAAGATAAATACCTATGTTGTATCTTAAGGACATATATATTTTATTTTTGAAGTGTCTAGTAACATAATCTCTGCACAATTGCAGAAAAATACATGATTATTTTATTTTTCCACAGTGCAGAACAACTTAATAACAACCAATAGAAGCCATGCTTTTTCTTGCAGTAAAAAAATGTCATATAAACGGCAAAAATGGATAATAACCAGAACAAGTAATCAACAGAGATGATAAACCTCCTGGAAGGGAAGTCATCAACTTGGAATTCTCTGCAAAGTCAATAGAAACAAGAGATAAACCATGGTTTGCAAGATATCCTATAGCAATTAACCAAATAGACAATAAATAATAAATAATATGCCTAGGCAACTTGCATAATAAAAATTAGAGAAACTTTTGGCCGGTAATGAAAATATCTTTCTTTGCAATCAATCTGTCAACATACATCATTTTCACATTCATCAAATTAACCTTGTTTCTTCTGAATATCTGTTGGAATCTTTTGACCATCTCCAAGAAAATTTGGGTTAATTTTATCAATGGTCGTTATACTTTTAATAATTTGTGCAAAAATACCTTTTTTTATAAATTTTTTTCTGAAAAAATCATTAAACTTCTTTTTTTTCCTATAAAAATCACTTACAGCAATTTTCTCACTTAATTTTTTTCCTGAAAAAATCATTAAATTTCTTTTTTTTTCCCATAAAAATCACTTACGGTAATTTTCTCACTAGATTGCATATGACATGTCACCAGAATGCTGACATGTAATACAACATCATTATCCATGTAGATGTCACGTCAGAAAATTTAAATAATTATAGTGTCACGTCGTTATCTATATCATCATAAAAAATTGCTAAATATGATTTTTATAGGAAAAAAATGAAGTTTAGTAATTTTTACTAAAAAAAAAAATTATTTTTATGAAAGTTATCAAAATTACAGTAACCTTCTATAAAATTAACTCAAAAAATTTAGTAGACTAGTGTTTATACTGTGTCATGATTTTGGATTTAGCTTAAGGTTATGTTTTGTTTATGGAATACGTAATGAATAGAATATTCCATATAGAATAGATATTCTATGCTTTAGTTTAAATTTAATCAAAAAATAACTATTATATAAAATTGATATTCTTCAATTTCATGGAATACACTTTATGATAAAGTAAATAATAGTTATTCAACATCTCAAATAATATAACCTCTTACCACTGCCACCACCTCAACTACCATTCACCCACCCCCACTACTGCCGCCGCCGCTGCCGCCACCCATCTATCACTACTATCGCTACTTATTTATCATTACTCATTCATCTATCATCATTGTACTTATTAATATATACCATATTAAATTACAATTTCATTTAAGAATAGTTAATATAGACTTATGAACCAAAATATAGAATAATAATTATTTAGGAATAGTTATTTTAGGAATATCTATTGTATTCCTTAAGAATTACAATTATATTCCACACTATTTCATTTTATGAACCAAATGTGGCCTAAGAATTACTATTTTATTCTACAATATTTTATTCCATGAACTAAACGTGGCCTTACAGTTTAAAATAAAATGAATATATATTAATAAACTAATGAATCTTTACGTCATTATTAATGAACCTATATTTTTACAACAAATGGAGCTGTATTAATAAATTAATAAATATTTTAACTCTAGATTTAACAACGTTAATTTATTAATTTAAAAAAAAAACTCGCATTTTTCAACTCTAGTTTCTTACATATATGAATTCTTAGTCTATATTACTATAAAGACAGAAATTCATAGTATAACAATCCGAGAATTTAAATTAACTTTTTTTTTTGAGATAAGCCCATTAGTCTAAAAATTTTGGCCAAGAAATCAAACTTAAAACTTCAATTGCCAACTTAAAGTTGTGTTAGTTAAATATTGAAAAAATTTTACAAACCACCTGCATTTAATTTTTTCTTTCAAAAATATCTATACTTTTTTCTTTTTACTTTTATTAAATTTACTTTTCAATTTTATTTTTTGATATATTATTATAACCCTTTGAAATTTAGTTGAATATTAAAGTTCATCCTCTATTTTTAAAAATATATTATAAAATTCCTTAGGTTTAATTTAATATACTATATAATCCTTCTATTAACTTTTTTACTACATATAGACAAAAAAAATTCTCTTAAAAAATATCAAAAAAATTTTAATGTTATCAACTTGATATTAAAATATCAAATTTGTCGTTCTTTTTTAATATTGTGTTTTTCAAGTTAACAAAATATCAAATTTATCAAAAAATTAAATAAGTATATTTTTGGTATTTTTAGTTGACTAATAGAATATTCTAGCTGACTCATAGAAAAGTAATTTAAGATATTTTTAGTTGTTGAAACCAAATCTGAAAAATTTTATGATGTATTTTCAAAAATGAAAATACTAACTATTGTATTCAACCAAATAAAAGGATATATTAGTAATTTAACCAAAATTTTTTTATTTTTATACATGTTTTCTTCGTGTGCTGCTCTGCCATAGTTTCCCTCTCCCTCTCTCTTATTTTATTTGCTTCTCTTTGTGTTTCTATATGGGGTTTTAAATATTATTCGATATGTTACATATCGACTATTATGTAATGTTGTATTCCGATATCAATACGATACGAGATGAATATTTTTTTGCTAGTTATTATTATAAAATTTATAGTACCAACAGATGATACGATTTGATTCAGTCTAATACCGTTACATCAATACAATATATAAAACCGTTATTTAAAATCATGCGTCTACCTTCCGGTTCTCTCTTCCTTTCTCCCTAGCGAAATAGCATCCGAGTTCGACAACAACACATTCCAACAAGAGCATCAACTGCGGGTAGGCTTCAAGCACCTACTCATAGCCGCTCTTAGTACTAATTCCAAGCTCAGAGAAGATGCTCTTGGTCTTTGTTGGTGTGACAATCTACGGTGTTTGAAATAACCATTGTTTGCAAAGTCACTCAAAAATCAAAATCATATGAGAATAAAGCTGCTACCATAGGATGGAGAAGTGTCATTTTCGTGGATTGATTTACATGTACTCATTCAATCCCTTGCGATTTCCAAATGGTATTCCTTTTCTTTTATTCTTTCTCAGTTTCAAATATTCAAACTTAACAAGGCTTAGTTTGTTATGGGAAAGTGTCACAGTTTTGTTTGGGAAATGGTGAAGTAAAAAGGAAGAAGAGTCCTTGGTATACTTTGCTATCGGTAGAGCTAATAATTCATGTCATGTTACTATTCATGTTATTTAAACATATTATTTTTGTGTCATGTAATTATTTAACTATTTATAAATTTATATACTTAAACGTATATACGCGTTATTTAAATGTATCGTTTCGTGTTATATAATCATTTAATCGTATCACTTTGTATCGTATAATCATTTAAACATGTTATTTCATATTGTATAAAAATTCTTAAATATTTTATATATTTCCAAATGTGTCTAATCATGTCATAAACAAGTTAAACATGTTCGTATCATATAATAAAAAAATCTGTATCATATAAAAAATTGTCAGCTCTAGTTGTCAGTATAACAAGATATACAAAAAGTATACTATTGTATAGTAAATTTTAAGGCTTATTCAAAATATACAGAAGATATTCATATACCATATTTTAAGAATTTTTTTAGTGTACGATATTTTTATGTAATTTTTTAAGCATTTTCACATTTTTTTTAAAAGTTTTAAATGTAGGTATAGTTTTGTAATATTTTATAATCTTGTTTTGAAAATTTTTTTTGAATACAGCATAAGAGCTTCAACTTCAACTTGAAGCTCAAAAAGAAGACTTAGGAATTTAAATAAGAGAATATTTCATAAATACCACTAAAAAGAAATAATTACAATTTTACTTTCCATTAATATTTTTTTCAATTTTATGGAAAAATACTTTCAACAATTACAATAGTATATAAATTTCAAAATTACCTTAAATATATGCCTAGATGGTATATTTTTAGCATACTTTCAATATATTTTGGAGATATTTTGGTTCGATTTTCACCAAAAACCAACAAAAGAACAATTATAAGAATAATTAAATCATTAAAGAAAAAGAAGAATATAATTCAATTAAAATTCAAAACATACAAATTTTTAAATAAACAGTTGGTATACCTTTCGGAATATTTTGGGTATATCTTGGAAAATACCTTGGGTATATCTCCAAAATACCTTGGGGGAATACCTTCAGTTTACCATTGAGAATTTCATATGAATACCTTAGGGATACTTTAGGTATACATTGAGAATTCTTTAATAATTCTCTATAAGGAATTCTCTGGGAATACATTGGAGAAATTTTGGTATACATTTAAAAATTTCATAAGAATATATCGGGTATACTTTAGGGATACTTTGGTGATTTTCAACAAAAAAAAAATAGTAAAGAAGAAGATATTAAATAACAATGTGGAAAATTTCCAATGAACAAAACTACCATTTTTAAAAGAAGAATTCAGCAATAGCATACGATAATCTAAACTTTATTTTTTTAAAAAAAATAATCCTAAAAATTTAACTCAACTCTTCTAACTCTAGATATGAATACTTTAGGGATACTTTGGGTTAGAATTCCTTAATAATTCCCTAAAAATAATTCTTTAGGAATATTTTGGAGATACTTCGATATACATTTGAGAATTCCATGAGAATATATAAAGCATACCTTAGGGATATCTTGGAGATACCTTAGTGTTTTTCAACTAAAAAAAAAAAGAAAAAAGAAGATATTAAATAACAATGTCGGAAATTTTCAATGAACAAAACTACAATTTTTAAAAGAAGAATTCAACAATAGCATACGATAATCTAAACTTTTTATTGAAAAAAAAACAATAATCCTAAAAACTTAAACCCTCTAACCCTAGATATTAAGCCTACAAGATTTTAGCAATAAAGATATTGAATGTTACTGTGCTGATCTAAAAAGATTATAATGAACCAAGCAACTACATCATTCGCTCAAATCCAATGAGCCAAGCTAATCGTCAACATTAGAAGCATTAGCTTCTCGAAGCAGTTGCATTGCTTCGTCCACCTTCTTCTTCAGTGCATCTGGAGACTCAATCAGTTGTCGCACTTCCATTTGATCCATCTCCAACAACATCCCAGTCACATTAGCTGTATGATCTGGTTGAAGACGCTCCGCAAGTGGATAAAGATGGTCACCCAGCATCCAAGCATAACAAAAAAATAATCAATGATTGGTACGGAATAATAATCAACTCTATTTGCAGCAACTACACATTTGTATATAAAGTGGCTATAGATGCCGATGATGGGAGGATAAGAAAGAATAAAATGATTGATATCTGCAATAACAAGAGAAGAGAACTTACTACCAAATAAAAAAAATTGGTATAATAGGGGTAAATACGAAAAAAGAATTAGAATTTTGGTAAACTATGAAATTTTCTCTTTAAAAACCCATTTACAAAGAGAGGTCCAAATTTGCAGGCTTAAGCCTCAATTATGGTTAGGTAGAAAAAAAAAGTATAAAATTTTTTAAGAAAAAAATTAAAAGTTGATTAATGGTGTAAATTTTTCTTTTCTAAAAAAAGAAAATTTCCTAAAAGGTAAAACAAGGCTGTATTATCTTTAAAAAAAAAAAAAACAAGTATATTATAATTGAGCTCCAAATTCAAGTATTATAAATCCTTCTCCATGATGGTCAAGAAAAATGAGATAACAAAAGATAAATACCCATGTCGTATTTTAAGGACATAAATATTTAATTTTTGAAGCGTCCGAGTAACATAATGTCTGCACAATTGCAGAAAAATACATGAATATTTTATTTTTCTACAGTGCAAGAACAACTTAATAACAACCAATAGAAGCCATGCTTTTTCTTTCAGTAAAAAAATGTCATATAAACAGCAAAAATGGATAATAACCAAAACAAGTAATCAACAGAGATGATAAACCTCCTGGAAGGGAAGTCATCAACTCGGAATTCTCTGCGAAGTCAATAGAAACAAGAGATAAACCATGGTTTGCAAGATATCCTATAGCAATAAACCAAATAGACAATAAATAATAAATAATATGCCTAGGCAACTTGCATAATAAAAATTAGAGAAACTTTTGGCCGGCAATGAAAATATCTCTCTCTTTGTAATCAATCTGTCAACAAACATCATTTTCACATTCATCAAATTAACCTTGTTTCTTCTGAATATCTGTTGGAATCTTTTGACCATCTCCAAGAAAATTTGGATTAATTTCATCGATAATCATTATACTTTTAATAATTTGTGCAAAAATAATTTTTTTAATTTTTTTCTTGAAAAAATCACTAAACTTCTTTTTTTTCCTATAAAAATCACTTATGGCAATTTTCTTACCAGATTGCAGATGGCGTGACATCGGAATGCTGACATGTAATGCTACATCATCATCTACGTAGATACTACATCAGCAAATTTAAAGAATTATAGTGTCATGTCGTTATCCACATCATCAATTCGATTAGAAAATTGTTGAAAGTGATTTTTATAATAAAAAAAATGAAGTTTAGTGATTTTTACAAAAAAAAAAAATTAAAAAAATTACTTTTGCGCAAATTATCAAAAGTATAGTAACCTTCGATAAAATTAACTAAAAAAATTTAGTAGACTAGTGTTTATATTGTATCTTGGTTTTGCATTTAACTGAAATTTTTTTTACATCTTATAGAGATTGGATATTAAACTCAAAAGACTCGTATCTTTCTTTGCCATAACTAGTTCACACTTAATGTGTCAATTAAGCTGGCTCCCATGCAGCTGACATTCTTTATTTGATATTACTTTTTTCACAGCAATTACCACTTGATCCAATAAACTGTCTACAGTCTACATATATAAGTTTCAAATTTACATAATTTGCCTATGAACAGATGTAGCTTCAATCATGTAATATATTCAAGAAATATATAATAAACAATCACCAATTCTTAATCTACAAGTGATGAACAACTAATAAGATTGTAAAAAATTATTTTAATCAATAGTCACTATTTGGGTCAGTTTGTTGAACTTTTCACCAAAGGAATACGGCAACTTTTTATTTCCTTTCATTTCTAAATCTCAAGGTTGGGGAAGCTTGGATAAGACAGTCAAGACAATCCATGTTTCGTCATTATCATTTTATATTTATTATGCTTTTGTGTATTTAATGTCAAGGTATATTTTATTTATGAGTGGTTGGCCTAACAACAATAATACAGTTTCTATATTTCATCCTAGGCTTAATTCTGCAATAAGATTTTGGGCACTGCCAAAAAGAAAATGGCTTCCTTTTCAATAGAAGAATTTGTAGGGAACGGAACTTTGAAGAAGCTGCTCCCAAAGTTACTGGACGATGGTTGGGATGATGTACCCACGTTAAAGATCATGAACTCGGAGGATATGGATGCAGTCAAAATGACACAACGGCAAAAGGTTGGTCAGAAATCTTTTTCCAATTTTGTTTAAAAATATTCGATATTTATCAAATTTCATGATCTTTAATCATACAAGTATTCAAGTTCTTAGCTTGTCTTTCTATCACTTTAGGATGCATTGGAAATAAGATCATACCTGCACGATCATGCTCTTATGCAGTATGCCGATAAGCTTGAAGAATCTGGGAAATGTTTGCCTGAGATTCTGAGCTTAAGTATTGGAGAACTCTCGTCCCAGTTTGGAATGAAGAGAGGTCACATCGCCCGTTTTACAGACACAACCAATTCATGTAATGAATCTTTGCCTAAATCACAAGCTCCCCCAGCAAGGAAAATGACCAGCACACAATCTGGAAATGACAGCATTTTCAAGAGTTTTGGATCTGTCAACTCAAAATATAAGAAGAGCATATCAAAAACTCCTACTAAAAATAACATACTTTCTGATAAATCAATTGGAGAATCAATTGCTGATTTTAAGATTAAAGATGGATATGTCTTCAAAGGAATTGTTGCTGCTGGGCCAGCGGAACCTCGAGCATGCGGTTGTGTACAACCTCCTCCAGTAGTCGATGAAGTTGCCCCCATTTCTTTTATTGAGAAAATATCAGTTGAGAAAATAACTCCAGAGTACAAGATTGGAATGGAGCGCTTGGTGAAATCCAGGGCACCCCCCATGAAGGCCTCGGAATTGTGGCGAGACAAACCAGTGGTGCTCCTCTGCATCAGACGTCCTGGGTAAGCACAACTATTCTGTATCCTGATATGGCTTTCTTGCATAGATAACAACGGTACTTGTGTGCGCAAATGCAATGATAAGAGTTTCTAAGAGTTGATGCAGAACAAAGATACTAAGAATATGGTGAAAATAGATATGCTCAAGAACATTGTATATATATACAGAAAGAAACTGGTCTAGAATTTATTGCATCCAGTGAACATCCATAAATCAATTTTCACGTATGGCAGCTATCAAGTATCTAAATGGTGGAGAATTGACATTATTTTTATTTGCATGTGTCGAATTTGAGAACAGGTGCATCATGTGCAGAGCTGAAGCTCACCAGCTGTATTCCAGAAAACCCATATTTGATGCACTAGGTGTTCAACTAGTTGCAGTACTCCTTGAATATATAGAGTCAGAGGTATCCAGTGAACTTTCAGCTCCTTGCCACTAGGTTAAAAGACTTCTTGTCACAAACTACTCTTTGTTGGATTCGATATTTGCTATTGTCATCATGCAGGTAAAAGACTTTTGGCCCCGATACTGGGGCGGAGTTGTACTCTATGATCGGGATATGGACTTCTTCAAGGCTCTTGGTGGTGGACAACTGCTGAAGGACAAGTTCATATCAGGATTTGTATTCAATCCACGAGCCATTGCAAACTACAAGCGTGCAAAAGCTATGGGAATAAAGCAAAATTTCAGAGGGGAAGGAGAAATTAAAGGAGGACTCTTTATCGTTGGAAGAGGGAAGAGCGGCATTGCTTACCAGTTTATTGAAAGGAATTTTGGTGATTGGGCTCCTCTACCCGAAGTAACTGAGATCTGTAGCAAGTTGCAGGTAATCCTTGTCAGCTTCCTTAAATTCAATACTGAGGCGTTATCCAGTATGCATTCACTTTAAGCAACGTTTCTTCAATCTGATGCAGAACCAGCAGCAAAGTCAGGAGCAGTCCATCAAAATAACACAGGAATAAGAGAAGATTGTCCTAATCATCCATGCGTTTTTCAGCTTCACCTTTTATATATTTCTATTACTTGGAATTTTAGGATAGACAAAATGCCCATTTGTTTGTGAACTGTTGCTTTGATAGGCAAAACGAATGTTGTCAGAATTTTAGTGCAGGATGCAATTCATCTACCACCTGGGTACTGTTGGAAATTTGGGAATAAAATTGCAGAAAAATAGAGGAACATATAAATTTTTTTTTTCTTTTTCTTCTTCATTTTCTTACATAAATTTCTTACAAATATATCTCACAAAAGCTTTCTAAATTCTGCAACTTTAAACACAAAATGCACTCATTCATTCTTCTCCTGCACAGCCCTTTTTATAGGCAAAGCATGAATTTTCTTGCCCAACTAAATTTTTGCTAAAGTGATATAAAGCGCCCTTAAATTAAGGGCCACCATTTCTTTTACAAAATAATCTTACTAACTCCCATCAATATACTTTAGAGTAAAAAATCTCAACAACTTCCACCAGGTACTGCAATAAGTGTCATTTTTTCATGTCTTGAATCACCTTGTATGGCTTGTATTAGAGAAATTTTTATCTTCAAGTTCTGTAATGTTTCCAATAACAAGGCTACATCATTCCATTTTCCTTTTGCAGCGTATATGCTTGAAAATAAGATAGTTTTGGTTCCAGAAGAGTAGTTTTGGGGCTCTAGTTCCAGAAGAGACTGAACCGCCCATTTCCCAATTTCCATGTTACTATAAAACCTGCATGAACTTAGCAAAATGGACCAACCAATTGCATCAGGGGGGAATGGCATCTTAGTAATAAAATTTTTAGCTTCTTCTAACTTTCCAACTCGACTGAAAAGGTCAATCATGCAAGTATAGTGATCAGGAGCAGGAATTAATCCATGTTCTTGCAACATTGATTCAAAATACTGCTGTCCTCTTTTCACCAATCCTGCTCTACTGCTAACTGATAGAATCCCTATGAACGTTACTGCTTCAGGTTTCATTCCATGGGTCAGCATTCTTTCAAATAATTCTATTATCTCATTTGCTTTTCCAAATTGTGCATATCCTGTAACCAATGCTTTCCATGAAACTTCATCCCTAAAGTTCATCTCATTGAACAAGTGATTGGAAACTTCTATGCTTCCACATTTACCATAAAAAGTAACCAGTGCATTGGAGACTATTATAAAAGAAATCAAGCCAGTAATTAAGGCTCGAGAGTGAAATTGAGCACCCTCAGACCCTCTTCTAAGCTAGCTAGGTTTGCACATGAGCTTATTACACTTCCTAAAGTAAAATAATATGGCTCAATCCAATTTCTCTTCATATCACAGAAAATTCTAACAGCTTCTTCATTGAAGCCATTCTGGCCATAACCCACTGACATTGCAGTCCATGATACAACAGTTCTCTGAGTCATTTTCTTGAAAACCGCTTCTGCATATTGTACAATTTTGCATTTGGAATACATGTCAACAAGTGCACTACCCACAGAGATTATTTTTACAATTGCTCAAAAAAAGTTTTGGTACTAATCTGCAACAATTAAAAGTTTTGGTATCAATTTGTAATAAACAAGTTTTGGTACTATTTGTACATTTATCCCTTAATGTAATAAGGCCTGCACATGCAGTCAACACTGCCAAATGTATACTGATCCATGGACATCCCTTCTAGTCTCATCTGTCTAAACAAATCAATAGCCTCTCTCTCCAATCCATTTTGTACGAACCCTGTAATCATTGTTGTCCATGAAATCGAATCTTTTTCCTTCATACTATAAAACAGCACCTCTGAATCCTCCACCATTCCACATCGCAAAAGCCCTGTGATCATTGTGTAATGCATTACCACATTTCTCTTTGGCATCTCATCAAAAACCTGTTTTGCCTCATAAACTAAACCCATTTTAGCATACATATAAATCAAAGGACTACCTACAAAAGCATAAGCTCCAAACCCGAATTTCAGTATGTGCCCATGAAGCTGCCTGTCCAAATCAACAGAACCTTGACTTGACGCCAACCCAAGCATAGTGGAAAATTGTTGTTATTTTTTTTAAAGAGAAAAAAAGGATGAGATGAAAGGAAGAAGAAAAGGAAAGAATGAAATACTCAAATCCTTAACTAATCAACAAAATTACATCAATTTATATAGAAAAACTAAAGACCAAATCACTAGTATTAAGGTCCTGAAATTATGGAGAATCAAATCAAATTACCAAGATAATAGAGCTACAAATCATGCCATGATCACAATTAATCAAAATCTAATATCTCTAAATAAAGAATTAAATAATATAAAATCTTCAACCCAACAAATTGATCTGTGACAGATTTCACTGAGGAGCAACACAACATCACACTGAGGAGCAGCATAGCACTAGCAACTTTGCACGTGTCCCTTAGATTGACAGATCCAAAACACATCTTTCCAACACTCCTCCTTGTTTTGAGAGCTGGAAACATGAAAATACTTTTTTCTAACACTCTTATTTGTTTGGGATCTTGGAATACGAAGCATAACTTTTGACTTCCTTGTCCTTGTTCTCTTCTCTTTGTGAGCCTTCAATTGAATTATTGTAGGGTTAGTTGGAAGCGTATAAATTTCATAATATGTCTTTCCGACGCTCCTCCTTGTTTTGAGAGCTGGAAACATGAAAACACTTCTTTCTAACACTCCTACTTGTTTGGGATCTTGGAATACGAAGCTTAACTTTTGACTTCCTTGTCCTTGTCCTCTTCTTTTTGTGAGCCTTCAATTGAATTATTGTAGGGTTAGCTGGAAGCGCATAAATTTCATAATATGTCTTTAGGCACGCTGACCACATTTAGGATTCAAACTCCATGGATAGACATTCCTCTTCATCAACTCTCTAAAGTTCTTGAACCATTATAGGATTAGCTGGAAGCGTAGGATTTTTATAATCCTCTTCATCAGCTTTCCAAAGGTTTAGGGCCTCTAAATAAGTCTCCAGGCACACTGCTCACATTTGGGATTCAGACTCCATAAATAGACAAGTCCCTCAAGAAGATAACTCTGATACCAATTGTTGTTATTTTTTTAAAGAGAAAAAAGGAAGAAAAAAAGGAAGGAATGAAATGCTCAAATCCTTAACTAATCAACAAAATTACATACTTATATAGAAAAACTAAAAACCAAATCACTAAGATTAAGGTCCTAAAATTATGGAGAATCAAATCAAATTATTAAGATCATAGAGCTACACTACAAATCATGTCATGATCACAATTAATCAAAATCTAATCTCTCTAAATAAAGAATTAAATAACATAAAATCTTCAATCCAACAAATTGATCTGTAACAGATTTCACTGATAAGCACAACAGCATCACACTGAAGAGTAGCACACTATCACACTAAGGAGCAGCATAGCACTAGCAGCTTTGCACATGTTTCTTGGATTGACAGATCCAAAACACATCTTTCCAACAAAAATGTAATCCTATTCAATTTAATAACTCGACGCCAACCCAAGCATAGTCGAAAATGTAATCCTATTCAATTTGATAACTCTTATCTCTCAACATGAAGTTATAAGATTTAACCGCTTCACTAAACGAACCATAATAGGCATGCCCTGAAATAAGAGAGTTACAATTCCAACAGATCCCATCTCGGTCAGGCCTGAGATTGAAGATTTCTTGCATTTCTGTGAGACGCCCAGATTTTGAATAAGCAGTAAGGATAGCATTCCATGAAAAAAGATTTGGTTGCAGCATTTCCTCGTATATGTGGTGTGCGTATCTCAAGTTGCCCAGTTTGCCAAACGTAATAATGAGGTTATTATACAAGAAAGTTTCCGGATTTATCAGGATCTTAATTATGTGACAATGGAACTTCTTGGCCTGCTTCTGATTTTGCGTTTCGCTGCAGAGTTCTAGTAATGAAGCTAGTGATTTGGGGATGTGGGCATCATCATGTTTGTTTGTTCCGTTTCCGCTGTTAATTTTAGCGGAACTGAAGTTGTCGTGTAATCCGTTATTACGGAAACAAACTCAAAGCAAAGAAATAGTGAAATGAACTTCAATTCTTTACTGCCAACAAAATCCCCCTTAATTGCTCTCTCAAATTACAGCAGGATACCAGCAATGAAAGCTCTGTCGGTTTTTCTGGTTGAGCAAAAACCAGGGAAATGCTAAAAAGATTCTACTGTGAATACAAAAGCAAAATCTACATTTCATTGCTGCATTTCTTCCTTCAACTTAAAGCCACTAAATTTAATTGATACCATTTTCCAAGTAGACTATAAGATCCAATTAAAGCAAAAGGCAGAGCATAGTCTTATCAATCTGATATTGTATCAGACAGCATGTATCCATTCATCCATCAAGTGCTGACTATATATGCAATCGAGGCATGTATAAACAAAATGCCGACATGGTTTTCACTGTTTGATAAATTACAGAGCCTATTTGATTTCTCAGACAATACAAGTGAGCTTTTCCCTATTCGACTATACTCATGGATCCATCCTTGGAATATCAATCTGTACATCCTTGCAGCCAGCAGCTTTCGTCTATCCCCTTGAGCATCCTATTCCAAGATACAGCCCTTACATACTTTTATGGGAATTTAGTATATGCAGAGTTCATACAATAGAAGCGTGAGGATCAATGTGGTATCAAAATAGACAACCCCCTCCATGCTGAAACGGCCATCTCCCTGCTTAGGTTATGCAACTGTTTTTCTGTATCTCTCCAAGCTTTGCTTTTGAAATGCAGCAGAGCCTCCCGGCTTTGAACCTGGCATAGAATCATCCCTTTCTTTATCAGCCAGTGCCTTTTATCCTCGCAATAGAGGAGCAAGCATACTTTGTGGCATAAAAAGAAGCTAAATAATTAAAGTTCGGCTTTCATATGGCCTGGTGGCAGTGATCCTGCAATAGCAATGACAACTTTGTGTTGACCACTAGGTTCATAGCACAAAGGAAGTTTAGTGGAATGAACAAGACATACGGCTTATCTCTTGAATATCTTGAGGACCACTGCTTCCGTAGCCCATCTGGACAACATTGTGGAGCTCATCATCCCATGCATTGGGTTGCTGGTAATCATATTCAAATGAAATATGAAGTTTCAACACAAAAAATTAATATGCTGAATTGACTAACTAATTTCATTTGATTGGTACTGTATCCACAGGAAGTAATCTGCACCATATTTGTACATAGCATCAATATTTGAACTACCCCATCAGAACTTATTCATCATGATAATGACATAGAGCGCAAACATACACAACAATCTAATTATTTTTAGCAATATTGCTGCAAAGGAGTATCCAAAGTTACTTTTGTGGCCCATCCCAGCATCAATGTTTCATATTCAATGAAATCAGTTAAGATCGTGTGAATTAAACTTTTTGACACCAAAAATATTTCTATCACCGGTTAAGATCATCTAATATTTCAAAATTCCAAGCAAACAAGCAAATCTGTCATAAGGAAATATATTTAAAAAAAAAAAAATCAGATGTCGACCAAGAAGTACCTGAGCGGGCTCCTTAAATCCTCCAGTTAGTGGTGTCAATTGGGAACTGATAGTTCTATGGATTACATCAGAATGGCTCTCCATTCCAGGAAAAGAAGCTTGAATTAGTCCTGGTTGAGACGCATTAAATGGGGGATAAGCCATAGGCATCTCTGAGGAAAATGCTAGAGTAGACGAGGGAACAGCTCGCGAATGAAGAATCTGCACATGCAGGCACAACCCAGAATATTATCACCTAGCACGCTGTCAAGAAAACCCTGAATATTGTGGACAAGACGAGATACTCATTCTCTTACATCTTTTGCCAGGAGCCCTTCAATGTTAAAATCCAGTCTTGGACTCACTGTTGCAAGTTTCATCGACAGAAACTGAAAAAAGATAACAAGTAATATCAACTCAACAACAGCACATGCAAGTCCCCAATAAGATATAAATTTTGAATTGAGGAAAAAAGATGCAAAGTCAAATTTATCTGTTTATTATATCAAGTTGTGACCTTGTAACGAAACCCAGATAAGAATGTAAATTGAAACCAAACAATCCATCAGATGAGAAGCATACTGCTATCCACCTCAAGTACATAAATATAACAGTTTATACAATTGAAATGTTGCACTGCACAAATTAAGAATCACCCAGCACATACCTCAACCTGCCGTTGCAATGATTGCACATAGTTGATTATCTCATCTAGCATTACTGCCTTGCCTGTGACCTGTAAAATTCAAGTTACATTCATACTATGTACTGCAACAGCACTTGAATTATGGGAAACTCAAATTCACTAAAATCCAAAAGCTATCAATTCAAACAAACCAACCTTGCTGCAGCCAGGCACAAGGTCTTGCAAAAATTTCATTCTTTCACTGATCTTTTCCCTTCTTACCTGTATCCACAATTAATCAACTATAGCCCGAACACTAAAAAGAAATTTACTTCAGAGTTCTAAATATTAAAACAAAATCTTACTCTTTCTGCAAGACTATGGCTATTTGTTGCCTGACCTCTTCGAGCTCTGACATGAATATATTCTTCTTTTTGTTCTGAAGTTTGAGACCCTTGTTTGGCTTGTTTCCCAGCAGTTTTCTTAAAACCTGAAGTTGGTTCTTGGTCTCCCTTCTGTTGGACTTCAGGGTTATCGTTTGCACCTTCAACAGATTGCTGGTTTCCTTTAGCCTGATCCAGCTCAGTATCCTACCACAGGAAAAGCAGCAGTCTAGATGATGAAAAATTCCAAAATGCCATAAAATTAGGGAAACAAATTTGCAAAAATGGTTACAACCTGCCCATTTCTTTTCCTCTTCTTTGAGCTGAGGCTCTTGGCAGACAATTCTCCACCATTTCCATCCAACATAGAAGGCTCATCTTGACCTCCACCAGCACCATTGAATTCAGTTTCCTCAGACTCATTACCAGACTCACCAACACCTCTTTTTACTTCATCATGCGATCTTACAAGGCTATCACTTGTCCTCTCATTCTTAAGAAGGCTCCCTTCGATAGCCACATGTTCAACTGACAAAGATGTATCTTTAAAAGCTTCAGCCACATCCATAGCATTCTTCTGGACCTGTGTACCAGATACAGATTTCAACCCGCTAGCTGGAAAGACATCTTGTGGTCCTTGCATCATATCTCCACCCCTAGGAAAAAGACCCATATCAGGAATTCCAAAAGGGTTCAGCATATCAATAAAATTGCCACCATTGAAGCAAGAAAACCTAGCAGCACGTTCAATGAATGCAGAATCAGCAGAAAACTGAGATAAGTTCTGGGGGGGCATCCCAGGGGCACTGGATAAGAAAATGCCGCCTTTCAGCGTAGAGCCTGGTGGATTCCACCCCATATTTAGCGCTTTATCAATGCCACTTCTCAACGAGGCAGTACCACCTTTTATATTTCCTATTGGGTTTGAAGCGCTCGCATGATTTTGGACGTTAATGTCCCAAAACCTCAAATTCCGTGAATTAGTAGGGTGGTCCCACAGGCTTGGACCAAATGAATCCACCACAGAAGCAGAAGAGCAAGATGAAGCGCCAATTAGATCTCCTCTACAAACTGGCATCTGATTATCAGTGGGAACCAAACCCAGAGATGAATTAGTGATACTGGCACCGCTAAATCGCCAATCTGAAGGCATACAAGTAGGTGAATGGTAGTTTATAGGGTTATCACCCCTCTTCTCCATCTCTAGTTTATCCTTGTCGCCCATATCCATCTTTTCTTGATAAGAATGGAATAAGTAGCCAACAGTAGATAACTTCCTCTCACAATGTTGTTTGAGCTATCAGTAACTCTGTACAGTATTCTACAATCAATAGAAAGTAAACTGTCTAATTAACCACTCCAAAGACACCCTAATTGCTCAAACGATTAGAAGCAGACCAAAGAATCAGGGGAAAATTACAATAATAAATTGAAATCTAATAATGGAGTTTTCTTATTTCCCATCATATGCTATAAAATGAGCTTCAATTGAAACCGC